>CANYBF011598000.1:0-15885 GCA_948192965.1 Dalechampia spathulata | reverse complement strand
TATATAGTGTCACAAACAGATTTAATCAAGTACATGTTGTCCAGACCTATGATTACAAGAAGACTTGGGAAATGGGCATTGGCATTAGCTGAGTTTACACTGGCTTACCTTCCTCAAAAGACGGTAAAGGGTCAGGCCTTGGCAGATTTTTTGGCCGATCATCCATGTGTGGAAGTTGACAGAGAGAAACAACCTGAGTTAGGTGTCTTTCACTTGGAAAAATTGCCTTGGACCTTAAAATTTGATGAATCATGTACTGAGAAAGCAATTGGGGCAGGAGTGGTTATTATTGCCCCAAGTGGAATCAAGACCACAATGTTTTTTAATCTAAACTTCAACTGCACCAATAATTAAGCAGAATATGAAGCACTTGTTATAGGCCTAAAGATATTGAAAGAATTAGGAGCAAAAGAAGTGAATATCATAGGAGATTCACAGTTAGTATTGAGACAGCTTGTGGGCGAGTCCAAGTGCAACAGTTTATTGTTGGCTCCTTATTTTACAGCCGCAATACAACTGTTAGAGGATTTTAAGGAAGTCTCTTTTAATCATGTACCAAGGCAGCAAAATTGGGAAGCTAATGAGTTGACACAAGTAGCAGCCGAGTTTGATATGTCTGAGGAGTTGGTGCAACGCATGGTTCTAATAACTAAGAGAAATCATCCTTCGATTCAGGAAAGGGGAATTATATTGGAAAGCTTTAATACAGATATAGGAAATGCAAAAGTTTGGAGGGATGTATTGAAGAATTACCTGCGTTGCCACAATGTGAAAGTTCCTTATATTGTGAGGGTTTGAGCTTTGCAGTATGTGCTTATCGAAGAGGATCTCTTTAGGAAGGGTTTTGATGGATTACTCTTAAGATGCTTGAGCTTCCCTGATGCCTTGGAAGTGATGAAGCAAGTTCATGAAGGAGTTTGTTGAGCACACTAATCTGGCATTAAAATGAGGTGTTTAATACATGGCTACTACTGGCCGTCTATACTAAAAGACTGTATTAATTATACTAAAGGGTGTCAACAGTGCCAAAGATATGGTAGTATTCAGAGAGTTCCTGCTGTAGAGTTACATCCAATTATTAAGTCGTGGTCTTTTAAGGGTTGGGCGATTGACCTTATTGGAAAAATCTATCCAACTTCCTCAAAAGGTTATAGCTTTATAATTGTATCTACATATTATTTCACTAAGTGGGTGGAGGCCGTACCTATGAGAAAAGTAGAGTAGGAGCATGTCATCCAGTTCATTAAGGAGCACTTGATTCATCGCTTCGGTATCCCAAAGTCTATCACCACAGATCAGGGAACTATGTTCATTGGTGAAGAAGTAAAAGCATTTGCAGCAGATCATGGCATTAAGTTAATCAATTTCACTCCACATTACCCTTAGGCAAACGGGCAAGCAGAAGCATCAAATAAGGTTTTGATTAATATTTTAGAGAAGATGTTAAAAGATAACCTCAGGGATTGGCATAGAATTCTATCAGAGACTTTATGGGCATATAGAACGTCAAAGAGAGGAGCTACAGGTATCAGTCCATTTGCACTTACTTATGGGCATGACGTTGTTCTTCTAATGGAGGTTGTTGTTCCCTCTTTGAGAGTGGCAAGACAACATGAGTTATCATCAGATCTATATATAGAGGCAATGTCAATGGAATTAGAAGATTTGAATGAGATATGTATGGAAGCTTTGAACCAAATGATAATCCAAAAGCAAAAGGTTTCAAGGGCGTATAATAAGAAAGTAAAGAAGAAAACCTTTGAGGAAGGGGAGCTAGTATGGAAGATGATCTTACTTGTAGGAAGTAAAGACCATGAATTTGGGAAATGGTCTGCTAATTGGGAGGGCCCTTTTAGAATCCATTAGGTGCTAAGGGGAAATGTCTACTGGTTGGCTAGCTTGGAAGGAGAAATACATAGATGCCATATAGATGGCAAGTACCTGAAAAAATACTTTCCCTCTATTTGGGAAAGTGTTGAAAGGGAATAGTTCTAGATTATGTAAAGGTCTATCACGATCTAAGGTAAGAAAAAAAATATTGTACATAAGATAAATGTAGACCATTGACCACAAGCATAATAAATTAGCTAATTTCCTTAAAAATACAAAAAAAAATATTTGGAAGGATTAACTTACTTGGAGTGGGAGCAGTAGATTTTGAGAAGGGAGAAAGCGGGAGCAGTGGAATTTTGGCGAAGGAAGAATTTAAGAAGGAAGGGATTTTGACATAAGAGGTTTTGTTTTTTCTTTGTTTTTGTATCTTGAGCTTGGGCTGGTTTATTTTATTTTATTTTATTTGGTTTTAATTGAATTATAATATTGGTTTATACATCAATAAACCATCTTACGGGGGACATTACTTTTACTATAATTAAATTGACTTTAATTAATTTAAATAATTAAATAAATTAATTTTATATTAATTTATTTAGTATTTTTATTAATTAAGAGAAATTTAATATTTGAGCCATTTATTAATTTAATAGGCTTAAATTGTAAATTTAGGCCATTAATTAATTTAATAGGCTAGCTTTAATTAATTTAAGATTAAATAAATTAATTTTATATTAATTTATTTAATATTTTATTAATTAAAATTTTTTTAGTAAATTAAGTCATTAGTTAAATTAATGGGCTTAATTTTCTAAAAAAACATGATAAAGCAATTACCACATTGATAATGGAGAAAGTGTAGGAAATATGTACGTGACGGTTATGCACGAAGATAAATAGCAAGTGAGGACAATGAAGAGAGACGGATAATCAATCATCAAAAAGCACTTTGAAGCAATTTTCGTTATAGCTTTGATCTCTTTAACACTTGTTTATCTCTTTTCATTTTTAAATAATATTCCTTTCAATTTAATAGTTTATTATTTTCATATTACGTTTCTTGTTTAGCATTATTTTTTTGAACTTAATTCTCAATTACAAGCAAATCGAATATTCATAATTATTTTGATCAAGAAGTCAGGAGCGCACATAATTTGAGAATACTTAAATTCTTTAGCACGCTCACAATTTAAAAATATCACGAACAAAAGTAAATATTTTACATTTTATAAATAGTATATAATGTATTAGTTTAAAATATTTACTGAAATTAATTTCCATTTATTTTCGTCCCAAAAATAACCATGTATTTTAAATACAATTATTGTATTTCTTCAAATATAAATTTATTACCATTGCAAAATAAAAAATGCCAGTGCCTCAGTGGATTTAATTTCATTATCAATATCACTACTTAGGTTTTTTTTTAAAAAAAAAATCAAAATGAAATCATAAATTTATGTAATTGTGAATAATTGATAGCTGTGGATAAATAATTAGCTATTTACATAATATTTTAAAGTTGGAATATTCAATAAAATCAATATTGTGATTAATTATAATATAACATAGTAAAATAAAAGTTAACAAAACACTTGAAATTGAGCTTTAAATGACGGTAATTGTTTCATAAAAATATTATTTAAATTTTTTCAAAAAATTAATATCAAAATTGCATCATCAAATAATCTAAAAAATAAAATTAAAATACTATAATTTTTCCATTGAATTTACTTGTATGACTTTTATCAAAAATAAAGCAAGTAAATGAATCGGATTTGGTATGGAAATCATTTCAAGATTACCTTGCATTACATGATGAAATATGGAATTTTTTAATTCGTTATAATGATAATTGTTATGAATTTATTTGTGCAAATCATATTAAATAAATATGTTGGAGCTCTAGGAATTTTAATTCTAATTTTGATATTAATAAATCATACTTATATTATTAATAATGTGTTTTAATTATCATTTTTATATTTTGATATGTTTGTGTTTATAGTATATTTGGTTTAAGTACGTAGAATTGTTATGATTGTAAGTTTTGGACAGATGATATAGAATAACTACACCACAGCTTATTATTCATTATATCATTATTTTTTACGATCTTACAACCTATTGTTGATCTACAACCATTTAAAATATCTTGTAACGTCTTAAAATATATTAAATACGTGGGTACGACTATATTGTGTTGCTCTTGATTTATTTACGTTCAAAGTATTAATTTGGAGTTTTTGGTGAGAACAATTACGTATTCAAAATTGGAGGTTTGCTTTGGTTGGAGAACCCACAGGATTTCTTGATCCGCATTACTATAAACAGTTAGAAATGGACAAATTTCTGTTTTATTACCAATTAATATTATTGCTAGGTGTTACTTCTTCATATAGGAAAGAAAATTTGTACTGTGCTTGTGTTTCCTTGTGAACATTCCCTTCCTCCCCTCTATTTACAGTAACTAAAGCATTTTAGGATTTTCTAATCGGCTTATGTGCTAATGTCTTGTATTGATTAACGTAGACGAGGACAGATATAGCTCTTCTTTATCACCATCCATCACAATATAAGATACTACTTTAGGATTTTAATTATTGATTTAAGAATCAATTCTTATAATCTTGAAAAAGATTACTGTAATCCTAAGTTATATATTTAGGGGGATGAAGGTATGTACTCTCTTTGAGATTTTAATTTATATTTAAAATTTAATGATCATTTAAGGTAATATAATATCTATGGATTTTATAAAATTTAAAGAATTTAAATTATATGTATTTTTAAATCTTTAAAATTTCATATTTTATTATTTAATTTAATATAAATTATCAAAATTTGTTGATTTAAATTTCATGAAAATTTACATTCCTTGTTATAATTTCTTAAAATCTACATTTTTTTAAAATCAAATAATAGAATATTAAAAATTGATGAATTATAAATTTTATCCGTGTAATATAACACTGTAAACAAACCTTCAATTCTCTTGAAACTTTGCGAACCATTAAAATATGAATAAACCTCAATTTATCCAAGTAATTATTAATCCATGCAGTAGCACAAGAAATAGGGGTGACATGGTAAAATGACATTCCCGGATTAACAATTATGTAAAGCATGCGTCTCCGACTCGCCGAGTAAAGGTAACCTAACAACACTCATCACCGTGAAGTCAACAACCAAACCTTGTTTTAAAGCCACATGACGACACACTTCCAAGAAGCCGTCAACTAACGGCAGGTTACCACACGCAGGTTGGCTTCTTTCCTTTGCGAGTACGAACCCTCACTCCCGGTTAGTTAACTTGACCAGACTTAAAATCTAACCATAAGTTATCATTTTCTTCCTATTTCTCGTCATACTTTTTTAAACTTTTAGGTACCACCTTTTTTTGTCGTTTTCCGTGACTCAGCTTTTCCATATTTTGGACCTGAAGAACGACACGTGTATTCAAAACATCGCGCATCCCGGTGAAATCTAACGGCTGCTAACCGAATATTCCTTTATAATGGACGAGTCATCAACGGTTGATATTTCCTTTTCCCGTCCTACGAATTTAGACGCGATTTTCGGGACGAAGTGAAATTTTCCAAACCAGGAAAACAAAAGAATTAAAAAAAAGTTATTTTTTAACCATGGTAATTAGAGGCATAAAATAAAAAAATTGTTACAATAATTATTTATTTATTAAAATGATATTGTTGGTTTTGATTTAGTCAGATTCATACATGTAAAATTATTTTAACATATTAATTTTTTTTAATATGAAATTCAAACAAATTGATTAGTATTATGGTGAGTAAAAATATTTAAAAATTGAAAAATAAAAAATTGATGATATTTGGTTATGTTGATTTCTGTTTGATTTTTATTGTTCAATTTTTTAGTGTTAAAGTTTTTAGTTTGGTTTAGAATATTAGATAATGGAATAAATCTAAAAGTGAATTATAAAATGATATAGTTTTATATTAGTATTTAAAATGATATTATGTTATATTAATTATATAGTTAATAGATTTAATTTTTTTCTTATTAAATTTGATTTTTTGATTTTTAATTTATTTAATTAAATTCAATTTTTACATATTTAATTTTTGGTTTACTTTGTTTGATTCAATTTTTGATTAATTTTGATTTGATTTGATTTGATTTTATAATTTTAATTTTTTATTTATTTGTTTTTTGTTTAATTTTAATTTGATTTGATTTTATAATTTTGGTTTTCAATATATTCTATTTAATTAAAATTTTTTATAAAATCAAATTGAATAAATTGATAATTACTTACTCAAATGAAATTTCTGAAAATTTAATTATCAAATAATAATTCATTAATTTTATTGCAAGAAATAAAGATTGACATTTTTGTATTATGATTTTTCATGAGTGACAATTGATTACGAATCTTTTAATATTTTATTGAGCATTCTTTGAATTTGACTTTAGATTCTTTCAAAATTTCAACCCCTTTATTACAGGGGCCAATATTATTAATGATGGACCGACCTTTAATTGATATACACTTCTCATATCAAATAAACTTTATTACTAGCAGTTGTTACCATCCGTACCTAATAATACTCATATTATAATTTGCAATTACACTTTTAATTTATCAACATCATGTTAATGATGATCCGTACTGTTAAGATTATGGAAATTAATTATAGATTTAACTTTAAGGTTGATGTGATTATAGTTTTGATAATTAGCTGAATATTATTTTAAATAATTAATAATTTCAATAAATAAGTAATATTTATTGTTTCAAATCATATGATCTAAGGACTTAAAATTAAAATTCTAATATATGAAAATGAATGTAAACTAAAATAAATATGATAAATTATAAACTAATAAACTAATGTAAAATAATTATATAATTTTTATGTCAAAACTAGAATAACATATGAATTATGTTAAAATGTAAAAAAAATATAATGAATTATATTAATAATATAAGATATGAGTATGAAATATAAAATAATATGAAATGTATGAAATATTACATGATATAATAAAGTTTGAAAAAAAAAATAAAAATAATACTTTAAAAAATATTATAATAAGAAAAAACATAGGTCCCTAATATGTATATATATATATATATATCTAATGTGTTGCTATTCGCTTGTCAAAGGGATAAGACAGAAAATAGAGAGCAGCTGGGTTTGAGTACTGTGTGGTGGTTCTAGATTTTACTTCTACACATCCACCATTGGACGCAAAGAAAACGACAATACTTCAATTATTAATCAATTTAATAATACAAATTTCTCAAAAATAATAATAAAATACAAAATGTTATTCTTTCTTACCTTAGAAGTCACACGTGCTAGCCTGATAGGTGATACCTCCACAAGTACCCAAAAATTCCTCTACAGTATAGAATTAAGCAACGTAATCTTGCTTTATTCATTTTATTCAATCACAGTTATTTTTTTTTTCTTTATATACATTTTGGAGGTGATTTTGTCTCCTAGAGAATACTAATTTAATGTAAAGAAATCCTTAATGGTGGATTAAGAGCAAATTATGCTATTTAATTGTCGTGTACTTGGGTAACATCAAGCTTTTCAAATTCACAGTACCCAAAATGAGCAAGGATCCATGAGATGATAGGCACAAACACCAAATCCCTACTTCTGTTTCGGTAGCGGGTAACTTCTCGGATTGGATATTTAATTATTTTAAATAAATAAATAGAGAAATAATAAACATTTAAAACAGCATTCATATTGTGTCCATCGCACCATCAACTTCAGTCAGAAGCCAATAAAACCGAGGGAGGGTAGGATGGTAAATCCACATCTAGAGTGGGAAGAGGTTGGATCTCTTTTCGTGTCATATCGAAGCGCATCAACAAGACAACCTAATTGTTTCCATATTCAAACTCAAACGTTTTCAATATTAAATAATCAATAATTAACCCCAAATTTCTACTCAAAAAGAGATCCATAATTTGCATCACATCAAGTTTTTTTCCCACCTAATAATAAGATTTAAAATATTTATTATAATTACGTTTTTTAAAAAATTTAATTATAATATTTAAATTGTTATTTTTATATTTTTTTTGCAAAATCTTGAAAATTATTCAATAATTATTAGAAAATAAAAGTAAAAAGTGTCATTTCATAATTATCTATTGATATAGTAGAGTGGATTATCGTCTTGACTGCAAAAGCCTTATTTACATCCTAGGAAGAATTAAAGGTCCGGCCCAATGTTTATATCCAGCCCAGCCCAGCTCAGAGTCACATTCGTTTCTTCCAAATTCAAAAACTAGAATATAAAAGTCGCGCCATTTCCTAATGCTCCGTATTGATTTCGCGCTTTGTTCGTGATCTTTCTCACGGGAAAAAAAAAAAGAAGCTTGAAATCATCTCTAAATGGCTAATCCTCCGAACGCTGTCGATGCTCAGGCTATTGCCTCTCCGACAGAAGCGGATTCTCAGTTCTCTTCTCTCCTTTACGGTTCGGTTTTCACTTCTTCGTCCTTTTCATCTTCTTTTTCTTCTCTTTTGTTTTAAATCTGGTTTTAACATTTTTTTTTGTATTGTTGTGTTTCCTTTTAATTCCATGTGTTCATATTGTTAAAAGTTTCTCTGAAGTGAATCGAGCTTTAACATTTATTTTAAAGTTTAGACAATAAATGACTTAAAAAGAATTATCGAATTGTCCTGTTACCTGTGATCTAGAGAATAAAACAATTGTTTAATGATGTGAGATATAAATATATGTATTTATATTTCATTTCTAAATCGAGTCTGTTTTATTGATGATTATATTATTTGCTTGATCATCTAGTTTTTTAGTATTATACTCTCTTTAATTTGTTGAATTTAAAAACTGATCTACCTTTCTTTTCGTATGTGCGGGTGATGTTGCAGATATCTCACAGCAGGTCCATATGTCAATGGGGAACATGCTTAAGATGATAGCGTGAGTTCATAAACAAGTTCTTTTTTTCCCCTGTAGTTTCTTACAAGTAATCCACACATACAATTTTGAGTTAAATGAATATTTTACTTTATTTTGCAATGCATTTTCAGTGAAATTGATCAAAACTCTGCTGGAATAGCGGAGGAGATTGGAAGATGCAAAGATTCCGCTCTTCAGAAGCAGAAGACACTGGAGGAAGAGAAGGAACATTTTCAGAAAGCTGCTTATGCCGTATTGGACATGCTTAATAACAGATGCTAAAAGAAACGGTAAGTGTTGAGCTCAAAAATTTTGTTTACTTACTGTTGGTAAATGCGCTTTCGAGTTTATACAAGTTATAAACAGACGGGAATGCGTAATTATCAATCACAAATGCACGTATATATGCTCACAAATGTACGCATCACAGACGCTCTTACACACAAGAAATGCAAGCATGGGGTGTAATCTTTGAACCCCACATCACATTAGGCATCTCAAACTTTTGGAAAGAAACATCAGCCCCTGAAAGTAGTAAGAGTTACGAGTTTTTACTTTTAAAATATAAATAGATGATCATTTTCTCTTAAAGCAGCCAATTCTTCCACTTCTACACCATTTTCCATGAGAATTTTGTTTCCTTGTTTGCCAAACTTCTTTTCTGCATCCACAGTTTAACAAAATTAGGTCCATCATATTGGCCTTCCAATATTTTAACTGTTTTATGCCGGGAGAGTAATATAGATAAGAAATGACAAGGTAAAAAGATGATATCATACATGAAAATTTCAGACAGAACTAGGGTTTAATTATTTTATCTGTTAGGAATGATCAGCGACTACATGCATTCGAGACTTCAGTCTGTCATCACTGGCCCTATTGCTAGAATTCCTTGGCCTTCAATTTAAATGTATTAGCCAGTTCTATAGCAATGCAAAACTTCATAGATGTGGTCTATTGATTGGCTAAGAGAATATTTATCTACGTGCTTCTTGATGACATTTGTTGGTAAAAGAAACAACTGCAATAAGGTGATACCTGCTAATTTGAAAAGATCTTGGATTGAATCAGGCAAATGAATGAGCTTTCCTGACGTATCACTTTCTGTTGGACTTTCTTCTGGATGATGCCCGTGAATTATCACCCTAACGGGTATTTTGCTAGTAATCGGACTACCAGCTTCTGGTATTCCTGCAATATGATCTTGTGCATCCTTTATACTACACATATAGAACCACAGGGAGCATCTACATGTCGTGTTACTTTTAACTAATCTATGTTTACAACTGAAGAGACCGATGACTAATTCTTCTGTCAAGCATGAAATCAGTAGATTTTAGAGTTTGGCAGATTGACATGCATGTAATGTGGATGCAAGAAAACCATCTAACGCCATGGACATCTATTCCAATTCTCCTAGTGGTATCCAATCATGGAGGCATGTTTTGATGTATACTTCTATATTAGTAACCCCGAGTACAGTAAGGAATATCAGCTCTCCTCTTGATTTTGCTTGAATACGTTTGTGATCTTGATCAGACTACACATCACTACCCATACGCACATAAGTTGAGCGAACATTTATTCAAGTTCAACTGGTCGTGAAATTTCAATACTCGTGAAACGGTGCGTGCACATACATATGTCTTTTGAACATTTGTTTAATTTTATTTTTATTTGAACCCTTTTAAATATATGTTCAAGGTGCTTAGTTCATATTTTTACCTTCTGCATTGACATTCTCGGGAAGATTAGGTGCAGTAGAAGTTTGCTGCTGCTCATTTGCTTCTGTACCCTACAACAAACATAAATCCTAGTTTTTTTGAAAATTTATCTACCAACTGATAACATATTGTTATCAAAACATCATTTACAGTGCCCATTATGAAGTATATTTAAGTACATCAGTCTTATGTCGTAAGGAATAGGTAATCCAGAATGGCACACCAAAATAGTAATATAGCTTTGCACATCATCATAATAGGCAAATCTGGCATGTCAATCAGTATTATAATGATAAACATGATGGATTTTCTTCCATCTATGTTTTTTTTTTCTTCAAAATTATGAAGATTAAAACATCTTTTGCCCAGTTGTTTGAAAAGTTGCTTTTCAGGAACTAGATGTTCTATGATTCCTTATCTTGATATATATGCAACGGCAGTTAAATTAGTTAAATATGAAGATATACCTCTACATTCATATCACCCAGTAATTCTGTCAGAAAGGGTATTTCTTCTAGCATCTCCTTTTTTAATTCCTTCAAGTACTGCATAAAGAGGTAGAATATATTTCAGAATTATAGTTGAATCATACGAGAGTTTGGCCCATACCATGCATAACATGAGACTCATAATTTTAATTAACCTGAAGAAAGTTGGATATAATTATTTTCCCATCTTCGCTGAGTGGCTGCACCATTTGCTTAAAATGCTGATGGTTCATCCTGATGACTTGGGAAAGTCTCCTTGTCCTCACGGTGTAAGGCTGTGGGATATTGAAAATAACCCCTATTTCTCCTGCCATCTCCCCTGATCCTAGCTTCAATAGAAACTGAAGGACATTTGTGAATATGGATGCTTAACTGGGGAAAAATTTTGCTAATTGCATGCTGTTAGGATAGAGTCTAGGTTTAGTTTCATCATTGGCCAATACATTCGTTAGTATATGCATTATATTAGGTAAACGTTAGCAGAGTTGTAATACTAGAATTATAACCTGAGGAGATAATATCAGTCGTTTATGATGTTTCATACTCCTTTTCCATGATTTGCTCTGTAATGAGTTTTTATCCATTGTGCAGAGCAAAACGTTGTGATTGATATAAGTTTTTCCTACAACCATTTATTTCATTGATATAAGTTTACCTATCAATATATGCCTACAATCCTTTATTTTTCTTGAAATAGCTAACACCTTGTCTGTTGATTGTTGGCAGTAGGGGCAGCGATTTCATAGTGTTCTTATGTTGCCTAGTTTAAAGCTACCAGCATCTTTGAGATATTATGTTTTCGTGGATTTCCTAACAAAGCAGTCATTCGAAAGTGTAAAGGAGTTATAGTTGGAGGCTTCCAACATTGTATATGAGTTCCTTTATTAAATGTAAATAAAAGGACAAAGTTTACTTAAGGTCAGGCTTGTACTATGCTCGAAGCTGAATATCAAGTTGTTTGCTTAAATGGTTGTTTGAGCATTGGTATGCAAGAAACTGTAATTTCTTTCTTGACGTAATTTGTTGGATGCAAATGTTTGGAAATACCTGTTCTGTTCCATTCTTGTAGGTGATCACGTCCTGCAATTTAAAAAAAAGCTCAGATTTCATAGCGAGGATTATACAGGATATCAGCGAGAAAAAGGAGAGGTGCCATACCACTTCTCCAGATACCAAAATGTAGAAATCCGTTGGAAATTCATTTTGTAAAATAATTTCCACCTTGGGTGGATAGTATTCTGCTTTCATCTCTGACACCTGAAAAAGCAGGCAGGACGTTATATTTGAAAACTTGCAGTAACTTTGATTGTTTTCACTACGGCTAGTGTTCTCGTAACAATGAACGTCTCATTTTTATTTGACTTTTATTTTGTTGCAATTTCTTTTCTAATGACAGTGGTAGCATTATTGGTGCTTTTCAAGGAGGATAAATTTACCATCTGGGTTATGAGATCTTTAGAAACTCCTTTGACCAGATACGCGTTTTCAACAGTGCCGTGGAAAAGATGCTGAGAAATGCCAGATCTTATTGCCTTAGGTAGGTCCCCTAACACTTCTTCTTGCTGTAACTCTGCCGTTTTGAATTTGAGTTGCATGTGCGCCAGCATTTGCTCTTTCAAGCCTTCTGGAAGTCTGTTCTTGCTTGCATATCTTAGAATCTCATTGATGGCATCTCGCTGTCAAGTCGTTTTATGAACACATCAATATTTACCAGCAGCAATTTCTACTTTCGGCCAGTAAGGTCGTTTGTTGATACTGGTTAGGATTTTTTGGGCTTTTAAAGGTGCTAGTAAGTAGCTAAGTAAAACTAAGTAAGGTGTCAACCGTTTCAAAACATGTGTATACAGCGGAGAGTGAATTTACCATGGCAAAAGTACGAACTGCACTGTGGACAACGAGATTTGTCATGTTCCCAATTATATAAGCAGTGAGACCTATGTTGAATAGCATGTAAAACATATTGAAAATTTTCTCCCCAGTATTTACTGCATGTAAATCTCCATATCCAACGGTTGTGAGAGTAACAATAGACCAGTAAATGGAATAGGTGTAGCCTAGCCAGATGCTCCTGTGTTTGAAATCATGAACCTGAACTCCAATCCATGTATCATCTGGTGGGTTATGATGGGCAGCCAACCAGTAGTAGAAGCATCCTGCTGAGTGCACTGCAAATAGCGAAACCTGCCTAGGATTGAAGAGAAGCCTTGATTGGAGAGTGTTACACATACCATACCAACTAAATGAAGTCATGCATCTAGAGATGGGTTCTTAAAGAGTCTTAGAAGTAGTTAAGTTGATCTAAGGAATAGTAAAATGCTTACGCTGAGAAGTTTAAAGAGTCTTGTATAGAAGTAGCTGAAACGTGAATCTTTCTCTAGCCTGCCAAAACAAAGTAAGGAGCAGTGACCAATTTTTTTAAGACTTTTAGCTAGGTGAATAAGGGTGAAAAGTACAACCTCGAGAAGAGTTCACTAACACGCCTAAGACGCCAGAGCCGAAGCAGGTTGAGGAAGCTAAAAGCCTGTCCTTGATTCATTTTTCCAGTGAAAATTCTGTATATGACTTGAAATGGCAGAGTTGAGGCTACATCCATAGGGAACCATAAGCTAGTGAGATACCTGTCAAAATGATTCAGAAAATAGATAAATGTAGTTGAAACACGGGAACGATGAAAGCTATGTAGCACTGCGGTACTTGCTTTCGAATCTGGTACAATGATTTAGAATTCATTGATAAGGAGATAGAAGATTTATAGTTATTATATTTGCAGGAACTAAAGTGTGATTTAGCTTATTTGAATCTAGTACTTGAGGCCAGTTTGACAAGTTATCTGAATACCTAAGAAGTTGGAATTGAATTGAAAAATTTATAATTTTTCGTGATGATTGTTCATTTATTTGATTAAGGGGGAATGGTGGGTTCGAGAAAACGGATAACAGATCCTAGTTCCATGTTTTTTTTTTTTTGACAAATATAACAAAACCCCCTGTTTCTCCCTGGATTATACACCCCTTCTATCATCACTTTTTCTAATATCGAATCCAATTGGGTAGTTATAAATTTCTGTGCATGACTAAATCAAGACAAATTCGAATATGGTGTGAGCTTGCTCGAATTTGGGTAACTTATGGTTGATTAAGCAAGCTTTAATTTTGATGAGAATTCCTTCATCCTGCAATTATTTTCCTCTCTAATTATTTTGTTGATACATTTAGTACCCGATCCCTGAGAATTGGGATCCTCTTCAAATAATAGAAATCTTGGTTGTCTATTTTATGATGAAAGGGTGATATCCATGGATGTTTTTTATAAACCTGCATAAAGACAAGCACCTTGTTGCTAAAAGGTGATATCTCTTTTAGTTGTCTTTTTTATAAATAAGGGTAAAAATTGAGAAGAAATTACCTCTTAGCGATTTTCTTGTGATCATCAACGAGAAGATAGGTACTTTTGTCCAAATAAGCCACGAAGAAAGTTAGGATAATGTCAACGGTAAAAAAGGCATCAACCACCAAATCAGCAGGCATGAAGCCTGACGCTGCTTTCTTGAAAGCTAGCTCAAATGGAGATACCCATGCTGAGTATGCCACCAATACTACTAGAAATGTTTGCCATAACCTTCACCCATCACAAAAACACTATCATCACCACCAAAACAAATATGTCAAAAACAATGCTTATATGGAAATTCCCCTGGTGTTAACGAATTGAATCTAACTTGTTTTGTTTTATTCGTGTTTTTCTTTTACCTGTATCTGCGATCATAAGGAGCTATAACATATTTCTTGAGCTGTAAGTATCCTTCGTCAACAACAGTTCCAAAAGCAGGTAAAAGACTGCTCGAAACTGATGCCAAATTCTTTATCATGTCCGTACTTGATCTCCTCCGAAACAGCCATGGCAGAGGTGCCGCCGGTAATCTTGGGTCCGACATTCTGGCCAGAGAGGTTGGCGTTATTTAACTTTTCTTACTCTTACTCTTATTCTGTTTTGCTTAATGTGTTTATGTCAATCTTGTGATGGAACAGGAATTTGAAAGAAGGTGATGTGCTTTTCAGAAGGTAATATTTTATGCTCTGAGACTCTTTCCTTCTTTCCTTCGTTTGACCTAAAATACAATTGACAAAACCAAAAAATATTAATAGTATTAAAGAAAGGAAGAAGCGAACTGTGAAGAGTTGACATGAAGCCCCTCGAAATCTGAAATCTATTTAAATATAGAAATGAGTGTCAGGCCGCTGCCTAATTAATCACTTATCATCTTTGAAATTCTTTACTTGCTCATTTCTTGTGTCACGGGGCATTTTCTTTTTTTAGTTCTTACCATTTAAAAATATTATATAAAAATAAAAGAAAGCGATGGAATAATTAGATTACTATGCTTGCATCATCAATTGTATCAATTATTCGTATAAACTAATTATAGGAATGAGATCAATAATTATGATATTATAATGGAAATGTAAATAATTTCCAAGTAATTGGTTTTTTTTTAAAAAAAAGTTACCATAGAATTACAAGAAGTATTGATTACAAAGGAGAAAGTAAACTCAGGATGATTGCTTTACTACCCGCATGGGTGTAGTCCAGTTGGTACTCGGACGTGGTCTTGGTACCAAGAAGCCACGGTTCGAGTCTTGGCAGCCGCAGTGTGGGAGTAATACCCTCTGGGTGGACTCCTTGTGGGCACTAAGACCTGGGTCTCCGTCTAGGAGGTCGCTGGTTACCATGATTTACCCTCTCTCACGATGCTCGTCGGGTCGGGCTTTCCTGAAATTTTCCAGGAGAAACAACTTCCGAATGCAGTCAACAACAGGTATAGCATAAATATTAGTACAAATGACAAATGGGGCTGAAATACATTCGCCCAGAACAAAAAAACGTATTGTATAAATGGATACATCGAT
>CANYBF011597879.1:0-17935 GCA_948192965.1 Dalechampia spathulata | reverse complement strand
CATTTATTATGCCATTTCATGCATATGCCATGTCATGCATCATTTCACATATCATGCATATGATATATCATTCATCTCATATGTCATGCATATGCCATGTCACACACTTCATACATTGTACATACGCTATACATACGCTATACGCCTAACGCTAAAATAAAATCAAAAATGTTAACACATAACACCGTATACTATTTGCCATAATATGTGCTTACATATTAGGTTGCCATATCATGCCTATGATACGTCATACATGCTCACATGTCATGCATATGCCATGCCATTTAAATGCCATATAGCTTTATGTGTCATTTTACGTGCAACCTTGCAATGCCAATTCACAAGACGCATTGTGTGCTTACATTTACGCTCGCATGCTTGCCTGCCTAGGACAATTAATCCTAACTATAATGGTAAAATCGATTTTGGAAACTCATAGAATAGATCTTCACCACCCGAACCCAATCTCTGAAGGGTTTAACTAACACTCATGCTATGGGTCGGTTGGACCAATCCGGAACCATTCGGTGGAGACTCCCTTGCAACTCTTTTGAGTTCGTATCATTCCCTAAGGGAACCCCTTAGGAAGACTGCGCTTTTGCTCCAAGTGCGGTCCCCGGTCCGTGACTTTCGTAAGCCTCGCTCTGGGCCCTGGCAGAAACAGGGCGCTCACAAAGGCATAAACTTTGATAAATGGTAACCAACTCAGCTCTTATGATGAACATTCTCCCAATATTTATGACAAAACCTTTATCCACTAACCTAAATTATTACGTATGACTCCCCCAACTTTAGTTCACTTTAAGATTTTATCATAAGGACCCTCTATATTGACTTTAACAAAATCCTCCCTTGGAGGGCTCCAACTAATAGGATGCTCCACCTTATGACCACTTAACCCAACTCTTGATTTGATTCTAAACTGTAAATTTTATTTATTTTTACCATAATTATGTAAAAAGCCTTAAAGCTAACACTTTTATAAGATGAAAAGGAAAAGACCATGTTGAACACCTAATATGACCTTTGTTGTCATAACTATTATCACAACCACCCTTGGGAATAAATATGAATATGATGAATTATCTAAAACAATTTATGCATACCTTATATTGATTTAATTAATGATATACAATGACCTAGGAAGTATACTAGTTATGGATAATTAAATGAAATGTTGATTTATTCTAATATTTAGTTAATTGAATGACTTAAGGGAGTTGGGAATATGATTGAATTGAATTATCATTCTAGTAAAGAAATAAGATTAAATTATTAAAAATTAATGTTTTAAATGAGGTAGATAAAATTTGAATGACAAGGAGGTATAATATTAGAAGTTATCACATATACCACCTCATTAATTTATTTTACTTCTATACATACATATATATGGTGCATGAAGTAATATAAAACTTTAAAAGGACAATGCTTAGTTAATGTGAGGATTATGGAGTTGACTAAAACATCAAAATTATGAAAAAGTGAATTTTTAAAAGGCATTAAGCCTTATAAGCAAGTGATATCGTGTATATGCATTGATGAATCTTAATTAGGAATTGGTAAGTTTTTTTTATTATTTTTGCATATGGAATTATATCTAAACCAAACCAATTGAGGGTGGCTTGGTCAATAACCACTGGGTTGATTATTCTTTATTAAATGGGATATATGAAGGGGATAAATAAGCTTCATTCATGTAAAGATAAAAGCTTCCAACATAAGTCATTTTATTAGTTTAAATTAATGAGATGATAGGATTGATAATTAAGGAAAACATTAATGGAATTATATGCTAAGATAAATAAAAAGAAAAGTAATTCAGGAAAACCAAATACTCTAGGATTTCCCTTAGGAAAACCTATGGAATAGAGTTTAAGAGGAAAAAGAATTTTGGTTGTTTTAACCAAACTGTTGGATTGATTGAGGGCTATCAAGGAAGTTAAACTCAATTTTATTTAAATTTAGGTAAGTTGAAGTTTCTACATATGTATATCATTAACCTAAGTGTGTATATGAATAAACTAGTAAGGAAAGATGGTTAAGAGGTGAGCTACTACAAGTAAGATAATGTTGTGTATATGTATACACTTAAAGGTGCAAGGGAAGGAATTAAGGGCACTTTATTAGTGAATAACATTAATTTTAATTAGTTTAGAAAGAGAGAATATTTAAGTTTGCATATGTCATTAATTATTATAAGATAGCCATGAGATGTAGAATATGTATGTGTAAATACTATACTTGTTTAAAATTTATCAAATGTCATGTATGAAATAGTTGGTTAGTATGAAAATTTTTCATGTAAAGGCTTCTTGTTATAAGAATCCCATATATAAGGTGTAGTATAATAAAGACTTAAATTCGTTAAAATGTTTAATAATTTATTTACTACCTATGACCATATGAATGAATGAATTAACATATGAAGTTTAAAATGCAATCATGTATATGCAATTAAATATACTTAATGAAGGTTTTAAGAGGGAAGATAGAATGAATGTAAGTCCCCTTATATAGGCATGTATGAATAATATATGACATGTACAACGGTATTGAGGCTATTGGAATAGAAGAGAGAATATGTTATGTTTAAACCCATGTGATAAAAGGATAGTTACCTTAATGATAAAGTAATTTGTATGATAATTAACAAACATTAATACAAAGAATTATTGGATCAAAATAATGGCAATAATTATTGATATAAAAAATTAGGAATAAGGTTGTTAATTAAGGACTAATTAGTGATCAATTTACATCCAATTTAAAAGCATTTTCTCAATAACCATTGAATCATTTAAGAAGGCGTGCATGATTATAATATGGTTGTTATAACGATACTTCCAATTAATCAGTATTAGAAAGAAATACTTGAGGTGATAATTACTAAGTAAATTTATGGTTGGTAATATATATGTTTTAAGATATTAGAAAGAGATACTTAAGGTGGAAATTACTAAGTAAATTTATGGTTGGTGATATATATATAATTTATGGTTGGTAATAAATAAATTGATAATAAGTGTAGAAGGACTTAAATTGAACTAAAAGTTGTTAACATATGAAATATCCAAATATATTTAATCATTTATGTCTACTTATAAGAATAAGATTGAGGAATGTTTAAATGTTATTGAATATTATGAAATTATTTAACACATAAAATGTGTTGAAAAAAAGAAACTAATTAATGTTGGAAATTTACGAAATAATTTTGAGAAGAGAGTTGAACATATAAAATTAAACAAAAACATCTGTCCACAAAAGAGCTAATACATTAAATAAATAGGTATGTAAATGTGTTGTCTAAAAATAAAATCATAAAAAAATTTATAATAATAATAATGCCTATGAATTGTATTAATCACTTCAAGGTGCAAATTAGTATTACATATTGGATTAAGTTATGAAATATAAAAGTAGCACAATTCAATTGATTCACACAACATAAAAATGTGTTTAATAGGTGCAAGAGAAAGATGAGTCATTACTCTTAGTCTACAAATGGATAAAGGAATAAAATATATAGGTTTATGTTTAATAATTGTTGACCTAAAAAATAAGATTGATAGGTAAGGTAAAGGTTTTAAAAGTATAGATATGAAATTATTTGAAAATATTAAACATATTTATATAAAGGATAAGGTGATAATATTTGGTATATCTTTCTAATTGACATTTCGTAATGATTATGATATGATATAATTGCTAAATTGATAATGATTGATTTATGTTATTAATCAAAGTGAATATATATGGATATTATATGTTCATTGATTGAGAATTCATATAATTATGAAATACTTAATGATTGATGTTTTGAAAAGCCTTGATAAGGTGTAATCATTAAACTAATCACTAATATTAATTATTATTATTAGATTGTGGAATGTTATAAATGCCTAAATGAACATGTTGGTTTAATATACTTGAATAGATTGATGCTTCTTATTGGAATGATGATTATATAATTACATATATATGGAGTTATAGTGACTTGTAAATAAATCATGAATAAGTGGTGATTAACATGAACTATGATTTGTACTTAATAATTATTGAATTGCAAAATGAGATTAACATGCAAACTAAATGTTTATGTAAAGGTAAAGGTGTTATGAAAAGATTATTTATTCATGATTTAACTATTGTACATTTGTTACTTAATGATTTTATTTGGACATGTAATGTAATCGAGATAAGGATATCAACATTTGGTTGAATGACATAGAAAATAATGTTTGAGAAAAGTCATGTATCATATAACATTTGACATGACATATTATGGAGGAGATATGGATGTATGTGTATAAGATAGATGAACAAGGAAGGCAATAATACATATATGGTAGAGGAATAAGGAAGATAGATATGCATAAGATAAATAAATTATATGTTATATATGAAATTAATACAAGTTATATATAACTAGAGATAACTAATTAAGTAATTTAGGATTATAAATGATGATAGAGTAAAAAAAGGAATCACAATACATATTATTTCCCTTGATAATTAATGTATGGTTAAATTTATTGCTTCAGAATGGTTTTATTTTTGGATTTGGATATTGTAAATTATGTATATGCTATGGTATTATAGTTTATGTTGGTATAAAGCATTTATACTACTTATTTAGTACTTTATAATATTGGTGGTTTGCTTTTGATGTGAAGTCTTGACATATATGATGGATAAGTATTATTTGTTTAGTTGCTTCATATTATTAATGAGTATTTATGGAAATCTTATTTTCATATAACTTGTTATTAAGTACCATTGAATTATATACTTAATGTTTATCATTTGATGAATACAAGTTATAGTAAAGAGCAATATATAGATCGATAAAACATTAATACAATTAGGACATTACGAGGTTTAATACAATCCTCATATATATATTTTGGTAATGAAACACATTCCTAATGGATGTTTTTATTTATATAACTATTTTATTATAGTTTATGGATAGTGAATTTTTTGTGCATGTATATGGTTTGTTTGCACTAAAAGCTAATGACTATTGATGGATGGTGTGACTTGTTGGTATAGTACTATAAATAAAATATTTGTTAGTTTGATTTAAAAATAGCATTCCATAATTGTTTAGGTATATATTTGTAGTATATATATATATTTAAATAAGTATTAGCATAACGAATACAAGTAAATAGAATAATCAATAGAATCACAAGTGAGATATATTCCAACGAATTTGATGCATTGAAAGAGAAAAAAGGTATATATCCTTTGTAGAATGATTAATGAATTCTATAATGATAAAAGATTTATTAATTATTTCATGGGAGCATATTGTATCGAGACGAGTGTAATATTTATGAACATCCCTTTGGGGGATTTTAAAATAACACAATATCCATTATATTTTACATTATTGAAAAGTGTAACATCAATAAATAAAGAACAAATTCATTAGTCAAGTAACACGATAAAGCATAAAAGGTGATGACACTATTATTGAGTCGTTGCTTAACATTTGAGGAGAAATCATTGATGCTTACTAATTGGATAATATTTTTCATAGATAAATCTATGCCTCCATGAAAATTAATTCCTTATATACTAAATGGCCTAAGCAATATAAATAAATTACTAAATTAACTCTAGCTTTTTAGATTAAACCGCAATCTTCAAGTTCATTTGATAAAAATAAAACAAGTTAAGCATATAAATACCCCCAAGCCATGCAAATTTAAGACAATTTATGACTCTGTTTCATTACATGATCAATGTCTTCTAACTTCCCACATCATAAGCAAGCCATATTCGAGATGAATGCAACATTTCCAAAGTCATTCATTCATTAATGATATATCTTGCAAGCTATGCCACATGAAACTTCAATTTTTAATGAAACATAATGCTTCCAAGTTTAAATCCAAAAACCTTCTTCCCTATAACATAACTTATTTCTTGATTTGAGCTAAACACATACCTAATATAAATTATACATTGACTGTTTTGATCATAATGTTAAATCAACTTGTAATATATCAATCCTTATTAACTGAGTGGCTTAAATGTCATATGCTCTCCAATATAAGGATTAAGCCTATAAAATATCTCTTAAAGGATGAGTTAAAATGAAATATCTTTTAATGCTTTTTCAAGGTCTTAAACGAATAAAATTTCAAACTAAATTCAAAAATCTTAAAATTTGAAGCTTCTTGAGTATAGTAAGGTTTATATGTTTCATACAATCATCATACAAAAGTCCATTTTTAGCTAAAACATAACTTGAGAAAAGTAGGGATAACTTAAATTAAGTTAATCATAATCATAAAACATAGAATTTAAAAAAATTTTATAAAACAACTTGAGTTATGTGGAAGGAACTTAAGTCATATGTTCTCTAAAATGTAAGTTTTAAAAACCTTTAAAGCATCATTTAAGTTTGATGCCTAACTTAAGTTGAATTATTTATTAGAAACGTAAATCCTTTATCTTATAACATCACTATAGTCTTATAATATATTATTTGAGTTAATTCGACCTTCAAACATATCAAAATAGTTTTAAAACTTCACTAATAAAACACCACCATTCAATAATCAAAACATAATAAAGACCCATCATTGGAAACATAATTCTGCCACCCTTAACGAAACTTAAACCATTGAAAATCCACCACTTTAATAAACATTTGTCCACAATATTAATCAGCATGCAAGATTGTTAAACCTCTAAATCCATATACCAAATAATTTTACTTATGTCATTATAACCATTCAAATATACTTTGATTACCTCAACAAGGCTATATGCATATGGGTAACTAAACCAATAATCACAACTCGATGTCATGAATGAAGCTTCAACATCAACAAAAATCTTAAACAAGCTTTTTCATGCTTGAAACCAAACAATTAAATATCTCAAAAACACAATCTTTCTTCCTAATTCATAAATAAGAAAAACTATCACTAAACAATTAAACATAATGATGTAAAATGAGAGAAAATAACATATATGGTTGGAATGCAATTGAAACATAAACTTAAAATAGAAATGTTATTTATTGAATAATCCTTTCTAAGAACTTTTGGAAAACTCTAGAAAATAAAGAATACTTTATTAGATGATGAGTTGAAAGTGAAATTGTTAGGAAAAATCTCTAGTAAAACCCAAATTTCCTTTAGAGAAAAAGATGGAAGAAAACTAAAATAATTTGTAGGAAAGAAAAAGATGAAAAAAATTAGAATAAATGAAAGTGGATGACAATTAAATGATTAAAATATAAACATGGTACATTTATATCTTTTAAAATCTTAAAATAAGTTATTTAATTATAACATATCACTTTTATATCAAACTGTGTCAATTTTATCAAGAAAAAGTATCCAAAATGTTGGCTAAATAGCTAACTTGAGTCAAGTTGATAAGAAATAAGAAATGTGAAAAATGAAGATGGTTGAATGTAACTCAAGTTGAGTTGAGTTTAACTTACTCGAATCAATGTAAAATGATCAATATTATGAGATGAATAACTATAATTTAACTTGAGTCGAGTGAAACTCAATTCAAATTGAACATAAATAAGGAAAATGAATCAAAAATCATTATAAGAATCAACTCAAATATATTTAAATAGTGTTAAGATTTTAATATAATAAAATTAGGTAATGGTCAAGGATTTTTAAATATAAAATGCTATATAATGATCATACAAATATCTAATCCTATAATTTAAGAGAATGAAACATGCAAACCATAATGAAAACATTGAAATACAAATAAAATTTTCTAAATATAAGAATATATGAAAATGCATGTGAAGTATAATAATTAAAACGAAAAAATAATAAATCAATATAAATATTATATGAATGAAGGATAATTTTAATATACTACTCATTTTATGAAATTAAATTTATATGCACGTTGTTCGCAATATTTAATTAGTGAATTATTCATATGTCTTTTTATGTTAATAATCATTTTATTAAATACAATGTATATGCATTTAATTTTTGAAAATGTTAAATATTATTTATTTATTTACTACATGATATATGCATTACAGGTTTTATAAATTAATTACAAAAGATAAAATCAAGTTATTTTATGGGCATATTAGTCATTTAAAACATAAACATTAACAATTTTAAATTATTTTCAATAAATACTTAAATTAATGGATTAACAATTACTAACAAACAATTAACACTTGACACCTATCCATCAAATGAAAGATAATTTAATACCAAGTATATGTTCTGTAAAATTGATAATTATAATAATGATTAGTTGTTTTAATAGTTATTAGTTGTGTTATTAGTATTTAATTATTAACTACTAATTGTTAATATTTAGCTATTTAAATATTGATTTGAAGTTAAAATGTTTGATGATAATAATGTTTAAGTGAATGATTGAATAAAAATGTTCAAAATAAATAAAAAAAAAGAACGTCAAAAAGAATTAACTTTTTATTGATGACTTGTAAACCATTAAATATTAGCTGATTTTAGATATTATGAAATAATAAAAATTAAAAATATAAGATTTTAATCAAAATAAATAATAAACATGACCTAACATACTATTTTCAAAAAGGAACGGAATGTTAGAAATGGACAAGTACGTGAATGAAACTTTGCTAGTTTGTTGGGTTACACAAATGGAAACACATGTCAAACTTCGGTGTCATCTAGAAATATATTCTGCTTACTTGAAAAATATATTCAACAGCTAATGATAATGTGTAGAGGTTGCTGCTCTCTTGGACCCTTTTTGGCTCAATCATCTCTATTGATGAAATTGATGCTCTACCAGTGATAGTAATTTTTAATACACCCTATTCATTTGAGGTCAATAATTTTGTATGGCTTGTAAGATAAGGTAGTTGTATTTTAGATATAAGTTACTTGAGATGAATCATAATTTTATAATTTTAAATGATATGTTTTTCTACTTTATATTAAGTTTCCTTTTATAGTAATTTTGGATTAGAAGATTGAAATTTTGATTTACTGAATAGGAATTCTTTTCATGGTTTTGTGTTTCTTTTGATGCTTTTCAAAATTCTATAAAACATATATATTTTTACTAAGCCAATTAATAAAATATTAAAAATTTATGAAATTTAAGAATTCATGTTGTGGAGATCTTTCAAGGATATTCTGAATGGTTCAAGCAATGATTTGCGAGGGAGTAGGTTTGTAGATGGCCATAAACTAATCAAGTGCTTCAAGTGGAAACCAGTTAATTGATATGAGAGATTTAGTTGGTAGATATTCAATGGAATATCAAATGGGTTAAGAGCTGGATCCATCACTGAATCAAGTAAATGGGTTTGTTCCAAATTGGCCACACCACCCACTCACTTCCTCTTCATTCTTCATATGTGATGCTTTTTCGTTTTATGTTATGATTGTCATACAAAGAATTGCATATTATTCAACTAAGATTTTCACTTTTTTATAATTTACTAAGTTATCCATTCGTTGAAAAATGGTAATAATAATAATAATAATAATAATAATAATAATAATAATAATAATAATAAATATAAACATGCATCATTTTTTTTAAAAAAATGATACAAATATATTCTTAATTTCATAAAACAAGACTTAGTTGTCATTCAACTATTTCAATAATTCTTAAGTATTATATTAGTTGTTATCATAATTATTAGTTTTTGTATGCTAGTCGTTAATTATTGACTTTTTATTTAGTATTTAAAATTGTATTTTTTAATAAAATCAATATTTAAATTCATTATTCGATTTAAAAGTAATTAAAAAAATTGAATAACAATTTAAATTTAAATTAACATAATCTTAAATGAAATATTTTTTATATTAAAATGGTATTTAATATGAAATGAAATGAAAACGATTTCGTTTATAAATAGTTATTCTTTTAAAATATTAGATAAAATTATTTATTTTATTCTAATATTATTCTCTTTTGATATTTTGAAACAAATTTTAGTTCTAAAATGTCAGCCTAATCAGTCATGATATCGAGCTTGACAAACGGGAGGAAAACCTTCCCTCCATCCTTTCCTTCATGCTAAGTTTTACAGAATATGATAAATAATATTTAAAAACTTTACATCGTTTATTGAAAATAAATAACTAAGATTTAATTTTAATTGATATATGATTGTTATGGTTTAGATTTTTTGAACAAGACCAATGACCAATAATGTTCTTAGAACTTGAGATTATCTCAATCCTTCTTAATGGCAAATCCCAAGTAGGTTACTTCCTCACAATCCCTTTTAATTTTCAATTTGAAAGTTATTTTATTACTATTTTTTCTTATGTCAAAAAAATATTTTTAATTTTTTTTATGTCTCATGATGATAATTTTATCTTTAAAAATATTAAGAGTTAAATATTGTAGAAATTAGTTTAGTATTAACTATTTTGACATTTACTAGACTGGTACATGTGATTGATACCCATGGATTCTTTTTGTGTGGTAGTATAAATAATTTTTTGTGTTGCATTGTTGTGATCAATAAAATTAGTATCAAAATTTTCTTCTGTCATTTTCTAGGTTTTTTGTCTTCATATGGTATCAAAGCATTGGCTCTTGATCTAAACAAATTCATCAATTGTATTGGATGAAATCTGATCTTCTTTACTAATCTTAATGACTAAGATGAGCTTCATTGGTAATACACAAGCTTTATCCACTGTACATAAAGAATCAACAGTAACAAGCATCAATAATGGAGGCACACTACAATTACAAAAGTTCAAATAACCTTGGACTGCTTCTAGTGAGTGCACAATTTACTAGAATAAATTATTTAGCTTATGGTTAATTTATGCAAATTGCTTTGGATGTAAAATGTAAATTAGGGTTTGTTGATGGTGCAATTCCAAAACTGAAAGAAGGGAGTGATAATTACAATAAGTGGAAATAAATTTATGTAATGATGACATCTTGGATTCTAAATTCACTTTTGAAGGAGTAGGTTGAATCCTTTCTTTATGCAATTACTGCAAAGGAATTGTGGGTTGAAATTGAGAATATGTTCAATCAAAACAAAGAGCCTTTATGATGCCACCATAAATCAAATGTTTTTATTTGATTAGTTATTGATTCTACAAATGATTCTACAAGTAGAAAAATAGAAACAGGTTTCTTTTATAAGCTCTTCCTTAGGATACTTACTTCAAACTTAAGAGATATCTTGACTAGTTTAAAAGGGGATACAAGAAGAATTTTTCTAAGCCTTAGTTTTCTTACAATATAGTTACTAATACTCTTGCAAAGATACCTCTCACTAATGTTTAAGAAAATCATAACCTTGCTATGGAAGATGAGCAATGCAATAGGATACCTTCATTAATGTTTAAGAATGCAATAGGGAATTATATGCCACCTTAAAAGCAAGAATTTAGTTGAAGGTCCATACTAACTACTTCTAAGTTGGTCGTATCCTTATCAATTCACAATGCTTTCAATCCTAATGTCTCAAATTCATATGATTTTGCTGGTAACTCATTCACTACTACGGGTGTGCTTCATCACATATCTTCGTTTGGATCTTTATTTCTTAGGATGATAAAACTTAGTACTCCTATTCAAGTTAATTTACCTATTAGGACCCTTGATTATGTATCTCAGTTAGGTTTCATCTTGCTGCAAACTTCTTTAATGCTTTATGATGTCCTTTATGTCTCTTCTTTTAAGATGAACTTACTCTCAGTCAATAAACTAATAAAGACCATATCTTTAAGAGTATTTTTTATGCTTATTATTAAGCATTTAAGGACCTAAAGACTAATCAAATAATTACTATTAGGAAGAAGCAAAAGCCCTTTATTTTTTAAATACTAATAATTTTCACATCTTCAATCATCAATACTTTTCTACAATTCATTTCATGTGATGTTCCTTTTCCTTTTTCTAAAAACATATCAATTGTAAATATCATGACCTCTATATGTCCTACATTTTGCAATAAAGAGGATTCATATAAAAATTATATTACAAACTCTACATCCTTATATGAATTGTAGCATGCATGACTTAGATACATTTCTCAATTAAAATTTACTTATATTCCCACTCTTAAAAACTTTCTTGATTCCCAATCTACTTGCATTATCTATCCCCTACCAAGCAACCTTGTTTGTCTTTTTCCTCTTATGTTTTAGTCACCAAGTAATGTTTTGAACTTGTTTATTAAAATGTTTGGGAACCCTATCAACATTCCTAATTAACTGGAGCTAGGTATTTTCTTATTATAATTGATGATTACTCATAAATCACTTGAACCTTTCTCTTTCATCATAAAGATCAAATTTTAAACACTTTATAGTCATTTTCACCTTTGTATAAACTCAGCTTTTATTTCTATTAAGACCATATGTATTAACAATAGAACCAAATTCCATAGTGGTGCTTATATTTCATTTTTTCCAATTGATAAGAGTCATTCATAGTTGTTCTTGTATCCATACTCTGTAACAAAATCGTTTTGTAGAGCATAAGCATCATCATATTCTTGATCTTGCTTGTGCCTTATGTTTTCAAGCTCATCTTGCTTCTTGATTTTAGGGATAATGCATTCTTCATGCTATATATTTGATTAATAATGTCCCTCTCTTATCATTCATTAGAAAAACACCTTTTCAATTATTATATGGTACACCTTCTTTTTATGATCATCTTCAGGTATTTGGATGTCTATGATTCACTATTTCGATGTCTATGTTTCACTATTAAGACAAACCCTTACAAGGATAAATTTTCTCCTCATGAACATTCCTCTTTATATATAGGACAATCTTTTGGTCAAAAAGGTTATGAACTCTATGATTTAAGCATGCATAAATTTCTTTTTTTTTTTACTTCTAAGGATGTGATATTTATGGATATATATTTTCTTATAAACTCTCTTCCTCACCTTCTTCAATTTCTCTAGTTATTCTTTTACCTATTATTTCTCCATCTTCTGAACCACCTTTTATTCCTTTTACACCTACCTTGTATGTGTCTTCTCCTTTGCCTTCACTAGATGTTTATGTTTCCTAACTTATTCACACTTAAAAAATGCCTACTTGGTAATAAGATTTTCAGGTTTCTTATCCTTCTATTTATTCTTATATTAATGCTTTTTTTTCTTCTTATTCTCATTCTCAGTTTTCTTATTATGATTCTACTTTGTTTCATTATTCCTCTTCATATTCTACTTTTTTTTTTGCTAATGTTCATGCCATATATGAACTAACCTCATTCCTTCAAGTATAAAAGGACCTTCAATTAATTAATGTTATGAATTTAGAACTCATTGATCTAAAAAATTCCTTTAACCAAAGGAAAGAAAGCCATTGGCTTAAAATGGATTTATCGAGTTAAGTATCACTTTGATAAGATGGTTGATCATTATAAGGTATGATTAATGGCGAAAGGTTACAATCAAATTAAGGGAGTTAGATTACCATGACAATTTTCTCCTGTTTCTAAACTTGTTACTATACATGTTTTTATTACTTTTGCTACTTATTCATCTTGGTCTCTTTTTTAGCTAGATATTAATAATGCATTCCTTCATGAGTTTCTTGAGGAAAATGTCTATATGACTCCTCCACTGAGTTACATTAAACTTAGCCTTATAAGGTATGTAAACTTAAATGTTATCTTTATGGTCATAAATAAACCTTTAAATAATAGAATTTGGAATGAAGGCTGCTCTTCTTCATTTTGGTTTTGTTCAATTACCTATTGATCATTACCTTTTTACTTTTTTTATTAATGGAAATTTTATTAATTTCCTTATTTACATGGATGATTGTCACACCCTACCCTTTGCATAGGATATGGCATGCTCCCATAATACACTTAACAGATTCCACTCTGAACTTGAAACCTACTAATCATATTACAAAGGCTGTTAAAACAAATTTTCAATTCTTTAATAAAAGATTTTCAAAACAAACGCATCATAAAAGAAATGTTCGACCGTACTTTCAATCGTAAAAATGAGAGTCTTTCAAAATTTTTTACTGTTACTTAAAATAAAGATAATGTATTGCAATTTAATTAATTCCAAACCAAATCTCGTATAACGCTATTGATTTAAAGTGACAAACCATTTATAATTTTGAATTCTTTGATTTATACATATACATCAAATAATTAAGTCAAATACATAAAAGTAATACACTTTATCTCTGGCTAGTTTACATAGTTGCATGCTTACATTGTATTTAATAAGACATACTTACAAAATAACTATTTAGCCACACTACGTTACAGCTTTAGCTTTCCAAGTGCGGGTCTCAATCAATCCTTACTTTTCTCACTACTACAATCTACATTCATAAAAAGGAATGCTAAGTACAAAACTCAATGGTGCACAATAAATGAAAGTAAAATCATTGTATGTTTCAAACATCGAATAAAACCAAAATCAAACACCTTAATAAAACATTACTCATAAGTTCATATTTTTAAGAAACAGAGTGAACAAATATCATCTGAAAATGATATACCATATAGATATAACAAAAATAAATCTTGATCTGAAAACATAGTCATATATCATCTCGTTTTAGGTTATCTTTTCATGATCATCTATTATCTTTTCTATCTTTGTTAGAAGCTATAGGTAAACTTGTAACCCAAATAGGAGACAAGTCTCAATCCTACTCCTAAGATGACTAATCTCATCCACCCAAACTACAAGCTATAGTAACAAATCACTGCAACCTAGATGGGAGATGGGTCTCAATCCCATCCCTATGTGATCATCTCCTCTATATAGTGTGCACACCTCTCAATTGGGGAGGGAACCAATAACTCAACCTTCAACCTAATGAAGGATATCTCAACATTCACCGTATGTTATTATTTATCTGTTACCAATTATAAAACATAAATCTCTTTCAAAAATTCTTCTCTAATCATATACAATACAGTACTGAAACAGTTATCAAATCTGCTGTAAACATATAAAATAGATAGATACAACCATTATCCAAATAAAACACAATTTTCTCAAAACAGAATCTTTACACAACATACTTATCAATTCTGTAAATCACCATAGAAAATAGATAAATACATATATATATATTTCATATAAAATCGCTTGGACAATAATTCCATTTTTGTTTATTGTGTACAAACCTCAAACCGATATTTCTTCTGCTTCCCTTCCTTTTTCCTAACCTTCCTTGTTCACTTCTTCAATTGTATTACAGAATAATACCAACACTATCAGAATAGGCTTAAGACTTAATCTTTTTACAAAATAACTAACTTCACTACCTACTTTCGGCCATATACTCTAAGGATTCTATAATGTCTCATTCAAATTACAGAAGTTTGAAGGACTTTCGATAGAATTTTGTATATAATTTAGATATCACAACATTATAACTTCAAAATCTACCCAATCATCTGCAGAAAATACAATCCCCTTCCTTCCATTTCTCATTTACACAATTCTACCTTGCCATCTAGTTATCATGTCATTTTAATTCAATTCAAAGCTTAATTCATTGCATAAACACATTATTTTATCATTAACTCAACTCAAAATAACCTTAACTTACAAATTCTCACAAAACCCTAATTTCTCGTTTTTACTTCCAACACTTAATCCATCACTATCTCGTGGCAAAACTTATAGAAAATCCAAAAACAACATCTATTGCTATGAATTCCTTGAAAATAAATCATGAAAAACTGTCACACCCTCATTTTTAATACACATTGCATTAATGTTTTGAGTAATGTGAATTGCTTGTTATATGATCGTATTTTAGAGGATGACATGGAATTATAGAAAATGTGTGTTTTAGAATGTCAATAATATGATAATTGATAAATGTTATGATAACGATAAAAATATAATTAGCGAATCCACTAGATGACGATAATTTGAAGAAAAATTATGTCAAGTACACTTAAAATATTTAGCTGTATTTAAATATGAAAAATAATTAGATGTACATACAATCGTGTATGATAGTGTACATACACATGTAAATATAAAAATATGAAGAATTAAGATAAAGGATAAATGTATGATGAGAATACATAATTTAATAATTATGTATAAATTAAGAAAAGGTATAAATAAATGAGATAAATAAATAAATTATTTATTGAACGTATGTGCATTCGTATATTAAAATATACGTACGTATGTAAAATGTAAGAAAATAGAAATTTAGATGAAATTAAATATATTAAGAGTATATATGATGTCGTAATTAAAAATAATTAAGGAAAATTGCATAATAAATTAATGCAATTATGATGTATATATTTATATATGGATTTAATGTATATTGGAATGTATAAGATAAGTATAATGGAATGTATTAGTATAAGTATGAGAGATGTATAAGTATAGTATAGTGTGGTATTATTATAATGTATAAAGATGATTAGATGGAATAAAATATTATATATGATATATATATAATATGAAAAGGAGAAAATAAATAAGAAATGAAATAAATAATGTAAATGTAAGAAGGTGAATAAAAATAAATATTATTATGTGGATAATATTATGTGAGTGGGATTTGAAAATAATATAATTTATTTGGCATAGAGGAATGTGTTAGTGGATGAATAAAATATTAAGAGTATAGGGAATTGAAAAAAGAGGTATGGGTATTGGTGATAGTGGAGTGTAAGAAGGAAAGAGAAAGTATTATAATATTGGTATTTGATGTTAGTAGAAAAAGATAGGAATGAAATTTAATGTATAAATAAAATATTTGAAGGTATTTAGAGGGTATTAAAGACATGTGGAAGGATGTGATTGGAGGAATTTGAATGGTATATGTATAAAATATGTATTGGTATGACTTAAGGGCTATAGTCTAGTGTGGTAAGGTGCATTTTAGCTATAATGCAACAGCCCTAAGTAGGAATACTTTTCTATACAATTTTTAGGGTTATTTTCCACTTAATTAATTCATTCATCGCCTTCTTTTCTTCCACGACTGAATACACTCCTCCTCTGTCTTCATTTCTTTCTTTTTCTTACATTTTTCTTACATGTTCTTTCCTTTAGAAACTAAAAATATACTTCGTTTCCTTCATGATTTCTTTTCAAACCCAAAGTTTAAAGTTAGAACTACATGATTAGCATAATATTTGGTGAAGCAACTTCATTTTCTACCTTATTTTAAAGAAAACCGAAGCACTCCAATATAGAAATCCAAAACCGCAAGCTTCCCTTCTTCTTTTCTCTTAAAACTCCAAGTATATGATTAAATCTATATGTAAACTTTTTATCTTGGCCAAAAAACCTTCATTTCTCCCTTGTTTATGTAAAGGCCGAAACATATATCTTTCTTTTCTTCAAGTTCTAAGCCCTAAAATCATTAGATTCATGAGTTCTTGATAAAAATGTAACATATTGGCTTCTAACATTTATGTCCTTTGATCGAATCTTCATTGATGTTCATGCATGCTTATGGTGATGAGAAATAAAGCTTGGTAAGTTTAAAATATGTTAAGATATGGAGATCCTTGTTAGATCGGGGTAAGATCATGGGAAAGTCAACATATAGTTTCATTTTTTTTTTACTATTTTCTTCCAGGTGAGCTTGATTTATTGTTGGATATTTAAGATCTTTGCATTTTTAAACTTATTCATGCTTTGGCCGAAATGTTTAAGTTTATTTGATGATATGGTCGAATGGTTTTAAGTGATTATATACCTTGGCTGAATTGTGTTGATGTTAGATCTTTAGGTTTGAGCTTTATTTTGATGTTTTCTAAGTGATGGATGTAAAGAGGATGAGAATATAGTGGATTGTGGTGTGTGTGTGTCACATCCTCATTTTTAGCACATAAATAATTCTTAATTCAGGAAATTTAAATTATCCCCTGTATGATCAAAATAGGGTGATGATATGGAATAAAAGTTAAATGATATCGGGAATTAGGAAATGAAGAGAAGATGATT
>CANYBF011597569.1:0-10960 GCA_948192965.1 Dalechampia spathulata | reverse complement strand
TGACAAAACCTCAGGAGTACTACTATAGTATTTTGGAAGATACTGATTCAGTAAAAATAAAGCATACTTTCGATAGAAATAATAAAAGTATGATTGCATATTCTTCAATACAAATTAAAAATATTTTGCATCCAAAAGACTGGCCAACGCCAGATTTGTAGACTTAAGTAAGATTTAAAGTATTAAAAAGACATAGTATATCATATAATTATTTTGACTATGTGGAAGCTTGGAAAAAGGTATTTTGTATTCAAAATGTAAGTTATACCTATTCGTGGTTAATATATTTTGATCAAAAGATAAAACCTGCTACTAGGTTTCCAAATTGGTTCTTAAAATGGTGGCAGTGCTTTGGCATACAAGAAGAAATTATGACTGAGGAAGTATTATCAGTATTTAAATGTTTTAAAGCCAATTTTAAACCTTCACAAAGTGAAATATATATTCCTCCACTAATGTACTACTGTATGACCTTCTTTACTCTATAGGTCTATCAGTGGTATTTGGATTTTTTGTGTATACCAGGTACTCATATACCAAGTATAGTAAAGAAGTACAAAATAAAATGATGGGGAGCTTTCAATAATTCTACAACGGAAATCACAGTAAAGCAGTGGATTGTAAAAAGGCAGACATCCTCATATGCAGGAAGGGTCACACTCCATGACTAACCTTCATTTGGAGCTCAAAAGGCTCAATGTCAGGCGATGCTTGCAGCAGTTAAAACTCCTGAAGAATACAAGGCGATCTGTCAACAAATGTTTGATTATCTTGGATCAACTTCAAAAGAACCAGTAAAGAAAGAAAAATCTAAATCCAATAAAACGTCAAGGGAAACTTCCAGAAGAAAAAGTAAAACTCAGTCCAGTTCAAGCTCGGAGTCGACAGCGTCATTAGAGACGTCATCCTCTAGTAAAGATTCGACATCTTCAACAACTGACTTTGGAGACAGTAATGAAGATGACTATTTCAATGTATTACCACCAATAAAAATTAAAAAAGAAAAAGAAAAGAAAAAAGAAAAGAAAAAGAAAGAAGAAAAGAAAAAGAAAAAAGAAATAAAAGAAAAGAAAAAGATGAAAGAAAGAAAAGATAAAAAGAAAAAGATAGACTCTTCATCAGATTCAGAATCTGAATAAAAGACAGAAGGAATCTTATTCCTTCAGATAAAATTTAAAAATGGTAGACAAAAGTAAAGGTGAACAGTAAGTGGCAGACAAAAATAAAAGGTGAACAGTATCTAAGTGGAAGACAAGAGACTATTCATGAATAGGAAAAAGTAAATAGTAAAGATTCTAAAATTTTCTATATAAGGGAGCCTCTCCTCTTGTGAAGGCACAGGCTTACCATCGGATAACTCTCTCCTCTCTCTCACATATTCCTCTTCCTTCTCTCTAGAACCAAACCCCTTTCTTTTATTGCACTAAAGTTCTATAAGAAGTTCATAAGAGTAAAAGGTAAAGCTTGTTCATAAATTTAAATAAAAATATTTTCTCTTCTTCTCTTTTATATTTTCTAAGTAGGCTATGCTTAGCCGAAATAATCTAAAGACCGTGTTTACGGCATACTTTCTTCTCTCCTTTCACACTCTGGCTTAACTCTAGGGATCCCAGGTTAAGGTTACAGGAACCCTTAAACCAACTGTATGCTTGTGGTTGGTGCATGGTATATGAAAAATTATTTTCTTAAATCCTAAGTATGCTCTTGAGTTGCAGCCTAGGCTGATCTTCTCAATCAATATATATATATATCATATATGATATATACTAGTAATATATACACTATAAACTATATATATAGATATATTCACATGAATTTTGTATATTGTGAGCATGCTAGAGAATTTAAGTATTCTCAAACTATGTGCATCTTCTTACTTCTAATCAAAACAATCATGGATCTCTGATTTGCCCATATTAGAGAATTAAGCTCAAAAAAATAATATTGAATAAGAACGTATTATGAAAAATAAAAGGGCAACTAAATTTAAAGGATAACTGTCTAAAAATGAAGTACAAAGGCTGAATAAAGTAAAGCTAGAATGAAATTTGCTTTGAAGTGATTTTTGTTGATCGTTGGTTATTGCATTCACTATTGCCATTAGGGGAAATGGATCTTCCTTCACCATTATTACCTTTAGCCGAACTTTATAATTCTTTTATCAATACGATCTTGTATCACATTCCTAAAATCTCAACATGCATTAGTTGAATGAGTCTAGGAATTGTGATACTTACAGTATGACTTTCCCTTTAGTTCCTCTTTGCTATGAATGATGTGATTAATGAGTAATTTGATAAATTTTTCCTTAAGGAGGAAATAAAAAATCTCTTCAGTTTTCCCCACATCAAATAAATATTGATTGTTGTAAGGTTGAGACTTTTTCTTCTCCTCTGTTGGCTTCATTAACAACTGATAAGTGTATGAGCCAGTGGAAATCAAATCAACCACATTCTGGTTGACTTCTTGATAATAGGTCCCATGACTGCCTTCCTTCTATAATTTTCCTCCTTTAGTAGCTCCTCATAATATAATACCTTGGCTGCCATCTCATATAAATCATGAAATGTCATTCCCTATAATTTCTTTCTCAACTTAATGTCTAGCTCACATTGAGCCATTTTTATAAATTCTATTTCTGGTAGAAAAATCTTGCATCGGCTTCTTAGCTTTTTAAACCTTGCAATGAAATAATCAGTAGATTCCATAGGCCTTTGTGTTAGCCTAGATAACTCTGCTACACAAATTTCCAGCTCAATTCTAAAAAGCTATATGTGAAATTGTCTTTCCATTTTCTGCCACATATATATTGAATTCTTAGGCAATGTTGAGAACCATGTAAAAGATGTCCCTATCAAAAAGTTAGGAAACAGACGTAACTTAAAAAGTTAAAATTTTCATAATTTACTAGTTCACCATACTGAATAGTAAATTTGACAATATGCTCCACAGTTGATTGCCCATCTTCTACTTTGTTGTAGTAATTGCTTTGCCAGTAGTTTTCATAATCTTAGTTACATCAATGACTGATTTAGTTAAATCTTTATTAGCATCTCACGGAAACTACAATTTCTTAGGCTAGTTTCCCAAAGGCTTCCTCTATATAACTCCTTATAGCTAACATTGCTCTGGCATAGAATTGTTCACCTCTTGACGACTACACGATCACAGGAGAGACATGTGCAGTTTCCGCTATTTCTACATCTTAAGAACATTCCCCTTACTTTGTTTGTTCCATTAGAGCTGAAACCCTTATCGGGGCAGCGAGCGCTCCCAAGTCCTGAGACTCACACACAATTTCTTTTCTTAAATTACTTCTGGTTCTTGCAGGCATCATCAATGGATCCCATCAAGTATGCCAAAAAAATGTTAACGTGATTTTTGTATGTTGTGAGCGTGTCAAAAAGATGTTTGTGTGATTTTTGTATTACGAGCCTGCTAGAGAATTTAAGTATTTTCAAACTATGTGCATCTTCTGACTTCTAATCAAAACAATCATGAATCTCTGATTTGCTTGTATTAGAGAATTAAACCTAGAAAAATAATGCTAAACAAAAGCGTATTATGAAAAATAAAAGGGCAATTAAATTTAAAGGATGATTGGCTAAAAATAAAGCAAAATAAGTAAAGTTTGAATACAGTAAAGCTAGAATGAAATTTACTTCAGAGTGATTTTTAATTATTGATTGTTCGTCCTTTCTCCCTTTTCCATTTTGCTATTTATCCTCTCATAGAACCATTATTCTAAATACTAATAACCATCACGTACCCATCTCCTGCACTTGCTCAATAATCAACATGATAACTACCTTTATCATGTATTTCTAGGAAATTAAGTCTATTAAACCAATTAATGGTCTAATTTACTAAATATCATCTAGTTAATAAAAATATTAAATAAATTAATATAAAATTAATTTATTTAATTTTAAATTAATTAAAATCAATTTAGTTTGATAAAAATCATTTAATTTATGCCTATTAAATTAATTAATGGTCCAAATATTATAATTTGAGCCTATTAAATCAATTAATGATCCAAATATTAAATATCATTTAGTTAATAAAAATATTAAATAAATTAATATAGAATTAATTTATTTAATTATTTTAATTAATTAAAATTAATTTAATTTGTGGCACAAACAATATATTTATTTATTTATATACATATATCATAAAAAATAAATTAATAAATAATAGTAAAAACACAAAAAAATAAAAAAAAATATGATGAAATAGCTTAACAATAAATTGTGAACGATAAATAAAATAATCATAAGAGAAACAAAAACAAAAAAAGAATCATATGAGAAAAAAATAAGAAGAATAACTTGATGAAAAAGAAGAAATAAGCTGACGAAGTAAAAAATAAATGAAAGAAAAAATAAATTAAAATGGATAATAATGTAATTGTTTAATAAAAAATGATAGAAAATTAAATAAAATTTAAAGTAACATAATTTTAAAATTTCACATAATAAAAGTAACATTCTTTCATATAATGATTTTTTTTTTATTTTCATCGAAAAGTTATATTATACTAAATAATTAAAATTATGTCAAAAATAACATTATAAAATGTGACATTTGGTTAGTTACCCCTTCTTTATCAAATCATTAACTTATCAATTTTAAGAAATATTTTTAAAATAATTTCATATTTAATCAAACTTAATATTAATATTTCAATTTTATCCTTTATATAATAAAAAATTCTACTAACTGTATATCATTCACTGCCATCACTTTAATATATTAATATATAGTTAAACTTAAACTTAATATTTCAATTTCAAAATTCATCCAGTGAATATATTCTGTTAGTCTCCAATTCACAATTACATTTTTTTCTTTTTCATGATGTTGAATTATTTTAAGATAGTTAATCTATTAAATTTTTTAATTATATTAAATATTATAGAGTTAATTAAAATACAAACATAATAATAATTATTATTATAAAATTAAAAAAATACCTATTTATTTAAAAACAAGAAAATAAGATAAAGACCATTAGAATAATGAATTTTGATTATGAAAACATAATCTCTGTGATAATTAACTAAAAAATTTAAAAAAAAAAAGAGAAGACTGTTGGAAATAAAGGAAAGTGAATTTAAAATCATAAAGTAATATGAATTATATATAAAAGGGAAGTGGGTTAGGGGTTAGTATCTTGTTTTGAGTAGGTGGCAGCTTTCTTACAGGCCATAACAAAACTAGAATCCAACCATAATTGACGATGTGGTGTACTTTGTTCCTTGGTAACTTCTGTCGCTAAAAGGCATGCCTTTAGACATTACATGTGCCTTTCTTTTATTTATTTATTTATTTATTTATTTTTCTCCAAGAGCAACAAATTATAAAGTTCATTAAGATGCCATCAACAAAGATCCACTCCAATTATTAAAACAATTATAATAATTATCGTATAAAGCTAACAATTTTTTAAAATAAACTTATAATTAAATCTTGAAAATTGTAATTCATGTAAATTTTTAAAAATTTATTATTTTTTATCTTCATTAATTATTTTTTTAAAAAAAAAAAGAGAAAGAAGTCCAAGAAAAAGAGAAAATAAAAATGGGGATTTTCCTTTGTGTGTGTTTTTTAATTTTGTGTTTGGTGTATGAAAAAGGAGGACAAGATTTGGAAAAGAAATAGAGAATTGGAATAATTAGAAAAGGAAAAAGTGAAATAATAGGAAAGAAGAAGCAATGAGTTGTAGAAATGGGGGGTTTTATACAGCTTCAATGAAATTCAAAAATCTGCAAATAATCAGATAAAAAGACGAAGAAGGCCTTTGTTTATTTGTTCTTCATTCTTGTATTGCCCGATAAAGGTTTTCATTGGATTTATTCCCAATTTTAATTAACTAATCTAACCGCTCTTTTATTTAAATCAGGGAGCAGTTAGTATTAATTAATATGTTGAATCTATTACAGAAATCTTATTAAACGGAAACCCTAAGTTATTAGTAATAATTTACACTGAGGAGGAGTTGGAAGATAGAGATTGCATATGACTAAATTACAAAGTCATTTTCATGCTTAGTTGGAGAGATATGATTGGCTTTGTGTAAGATTTCTATAGATAAGATACATTTTATATTTCGAATGTGGTTTGTCTCTTCCTCCACTACCCGGACACTGGATTGTACCAACTTATCCACATTATGTATTTCATATCCCACCATTTACCCCTACGATAAATGAAGCATGCAAACCATATAATGTATGTATGAAATGAATTAATATGGTAGTAGTAGTTGAGAAAATACGAAAGAAAGAAGAGTGGTAATTTGAAATCTTGAACAGGGTTCCCCATGCATGCAAAGCGAGCACAAATGGAAGGACTTGCAAGTTAACTCATCTATGGAATATTCTTTAAGAGAAAAACTATTTCAAATTCATGACACGTAAAAAGATAAGATATCCAAAAACTTATAAATTTGGCAGCAAAAGATTCTTGACGACAGACAACTTGTTGTTTTCTTATATATATATATATATATATATATACTGACCAATTTATTGCGTCCATGGCAGTGGCAGTGGCACTCGCAGCACTTGCCTTGCTTTCATCAGTTTATTATATTTACTTACTTATCCTACTAAATCTTTGTTTATCATATAATATAAAATTAAGTATAACATAATTATAATATTAAAAAACTAAATTATAAACATAATATAATTAATATATTATTTTAAATTATAACTAAATTATTAGATATTATACTTTGAATCCTAGCCTCTAATTTTGATATTCTTAGTGTTAATGCGTGATTCTTTCATCATGACGCTCAAATGCATAGCTTTTTATTATGCCTATTTAATGATGTTTGGGTTCATATGTTCCACTTTTATTTTTTTGAAAAATAAATAAATATTTATTTATTAATAAAATTATTATAATATAACTATAATGAAGAAATATAATACTAATAAATATATAAAAATTTATATATATTTAAAAATAAATTAATTAAAATATATTTAATTTATATAATTATTAATAAATATATTAATTTTTTAATTATTCAAATAAAATAATAATTACATTACATTTGATTATATGATTATAGTGTACTATTTGATTATGTTTTTAAAAAAAGAATGTTACTGTCTATGAAAGCATGACATGATTCAAAAGTCAGTTTGTGGTGGGTACCCCTTCTGTGAGATATAGTAGGAAATGGACCATCAAGCATCACTCATTTTTGGAGAAACATGATACATGAAAGAACTAAACACTAGCTTAGGTGAAAGCTATATATGCCCAAATTATCACTCATCTTATGATTACAATACATAAACACATTTTCATTCTACAATTGCAATATGCATAAAAGCTGTATATACTCGAATGGTCTCTCATCCTATGATAATGATATATAAATATGCTTTCATTCTATAGTCGAATGATTATCGTAAAATTAATAAGATGAGAAAAGATAAAAAGGAAAAGTAAAAGAAGGGGTAAAGGAAAAAAGCAGGAGGTATGAAAGTAGGGTTTGTGGGAGCATATGGGTACAAAGTGATAGGAACCAGATATGGGAAGGTGACGCAATTACATCATCCTGGCAACTTGGAGTAGTCACCAAAGGGGAAAAAGGCAACAACGAGAACATGAGAAAAGAAGAAAGAACAAAAAAAACCCATAAAGAAAAATGAAAATTTCCCACATCACGTGTTAGTTATTATATGGCGCAGTTGAGAATGACTAAATTGACTATGTTTTTCACAACATGGCAATGTTTGAGGGCGTGCTCTTCACGTGATCAAGATTCAAAGTGGGGCTTCTCCCTCCCTCCATCGGATGGATTTTAGCTATTGGATCATCCTTCCTTATAAAAAAGATTTTTAAGTGGGGGAGAGGGAAATGCTTTTACTTGGATGGGCTGCTTATTGGAGAAACAATAAGCAGAAATTTTTTTGGATTTTAATGAAAGTAAAGTTTGTGAACTCTGTTCCAAAAAAAAAAAAAAAGGTTGTGCCTGACTGGTTTCTAAATAGTGCAAGTGGTAATAGTTGATGCGACCCAACTGCCTGTTGAAAACTTTGATAAATAATGGAAAGATTCCAACTGTCTAATTCTTTCTTTTTATATGTTTCTTCATATATTGGATGGCTGAGAAAGATTTCTGCCTCTATGGTTATGCTTCCACCGGGTTCATCATGCCTCTTTTTTCTGGAGCTCTATCATTAACATCTAATACAGATTTTAAGTCTTTAACCTTTTCTAACTTCACTTAATAAGCCTGTTAAAACTTGAAAAGAAATGGGTAGATCTCCTTTTTGGTGAGACATTTTTGATATTCTGATATGCTTAGGGCCATTCGTGATAAGGTCAACAGCTTCCTTATAACTGATAATTAAAGCTGATTTGATAGGGTAAAATTTTCAAAGAAACCAAATAAATATAAAAAGACACGTCGTTTGAGAGCTACTCAGACTGTTGAACCAGATATTGCCACCCATTACCACAATTTCTATTGCAATCCTTATCAAGATGTTCACTTTAAAAAATCTTCACGCAAGAATCGTAGGAGTCTTACATGGAGAATACTGCAATGAAATTATGTAACAGTCGCAACCTTTACTTTCATATTTAAATGCGTTAACAATACTATGCATACATACATACATACATATATATATATATATATATATATATATATACAGCTGATGTGTGAGATGGAATGGAAGAAGAGGGGAAATCAATCTCCAGCAGAGACATTAATAAGGGGTTACAGATCGATAAATAGGATTGGTAAACTGTCATCTTCAAAATAGCCAGCCACGCATAAGTGGCAACACATGTGGTCTTAAAAAAAGGAACCAGTGAGGTAATATTTCGTCCACATTTTATGGGCACTAAGAGGTCCACAATGCTGTCATGTAGGACAATTCCGATTCCAACATAAACTATATGAGTTGGTCCTCACTATATCCAGCCCCTCCTCCTCCGAATTTCCCTGAGAAATTTACCCACATCCATGTCTTCTTTTTCAAAAATTTTGCTTCTTCTTTCATGGCTTCTAGTTAGCCATATCAAAGATGCAAAGGTACCCATCAAAGGTGTATTTTCACTAATTAACAAGGGCTTAAATAATGATTTCTACTTATTAAATTATGTTTTACAGAAAAACTTATATTGCTGGAATGGGTGATGAGGGCCAGAATATGTTGTTGAAGGCTACAAACATGATACAGTGAGAGCTCTGCCAAGTTCCATGGCCTCTATCCTGATAGCTTTTTTCTTTTCGTATTGAATATTTTTGTATGTAAATGTAATCACACGTGCCGATGAAAGTTCTTTTTTCAATAAAAAAACAAAAGATGGAAAAAGGATAAAAAGCAGAAGGAAACGAGCGATGAGAAAAAAGTGAAAATGACCTAAGCTTCGTCATCATAATCCGTCCTTAAGTGCTTCTCTATAGATGGAAATTTAGCAGAATTAAAGCATCATTACAAAACGCCAAACCCTTCTCCCAGCACTTTATAAACGAACTTCATATTAAATTTTTCTACATTAATGCATAACTAATATCACTCGAGGGACAGCGAAGTTGTTCCAGTATCGACGACACTGTACATACATGAAGCATGGGTCGAATTTAAGCATGTTCAAGAGAATTTAACGTCTTTACGAGTTGGATCAATTAGTGGTCGGTAAGCAAGGAAGTAGAGAAATAAGAGCATGAATTTTCACCACTTATATGGAAAGAGAAGACATATAGATATAGATATAGATATTGGTGGTCCCTGTGGAGTACAAAGCTACGCTCCACCCCCACTCAAATAAAAAGGAGTTAAAAGATAGAAAGATCGATAAATAGATAGATATGGATCAAGGAAAAGATAGTAAGATTGACTGAAGCATAACCAGTAGATTACTCAGAACAAGACTATGAATAGTTTACATGTACATATATTTGTCATTCATAAAAAAGGAGAAAATGTTGTGTTTATTTTGGAGGATTGTTTCTGCTACTAAGTGGTCCTTCAACTCTCAACAGCTTCTATGGCAACTAGGGTGGGCTCCTGTAATCTATTCCACCTATTAACCTTCAAAAATCTCGTCATTCTTGGTCAATTACATATCAATTCTTGCCTCATGCTGTTTCGTTTACTAGCAGTGACACTTTTGCCTTCTTTTATTATCTTGGGCTGTTACCATCTAGGCTTCCACCACTTTAAGCAAGCAGCGCTTCCCTTTGCCACTAAAGATCTTTCTCTGCCATGTGAAAGTAAATGGTAAAAGCTTTCAAAGCCAAAAAGAGTTGGTGAAAATGGGTGTCAAGGCTTCTGTTTCATAAATTCTTTCATATTAATTTTTTTTTAGCAAAAAACCCATTTAAATCAGAAACATTTATTCAAGTTTACTGAACAAAGGGTTAATGTTCATCAAATCAAGAAATCAATGCACGACAAAAAGCTATAAAATTTTGTTGGAAGTAACTGTTGAGTTAATACTTGCACCAGAAAGTTACCGGCAGATGAGTAAATAAATATTGACCAGGAACAATCACAGCTGAGTCAGTCTGGCAAGATAGGAAATTGACAAACATGTTTAGTTGTAGTTATGTAAAGTTGCCGATCCAATAAACCCAGCTTAATATATGTTGAACTGGTCAGGAATACTTAATTAGCATAGAGTACTAAACATAATCATGACTTGAATTAAAAGAAAACTAATAGAAATTATTATTATAATCGATTAAATTACAAGTTAAATATGGGAGCAGCTCCTTTTTATTCATGCTAATTATAATAAAATCAAATATGGGTTTAAGTAATTGAAAATTGATGGTATACATGCATGGAAAGTAGCTGGCAAAACAATTAAAGATATTGATTAACCCTTCATCCAATTTTTGCAAAATGACACCTTTTTGACGTGATATAGTTTATTTAATGATATAATTTAATACCCTTAATTAGTTAACTAA
>CANYBF011596361.1:0-12065 GCA_948192965.1 Dalechampia spathulata | reverse complement strand
AGTAGTTAGATGGTGGTTTGTACGGATTGTGTAATCAGAACCGTTGTATATTAATAAATATACTTTTGTATTTCAGTTTGTACATTCCTTTGAATGTATGTTAAATCCAGGGTTATGTTTGGTTCTGTTTACTGTTATTACCGCCATACTACAGGGTTGTCCCCATACGACGTCTTTTTATTCATATACAGGTATCCCTTGTAGTGTATACCGTGATTTTCCGTACGGGAGATCGTTGTGTATGCTACGGGAGCATGTTCCTCCAGGTATGGGCTGGGGCGTGACAATGCTACTTGTACAATAACCAGTACACTCATGGAGTACGAAGAAAACGGAACCCCTATATATCCATATCAGGTTTGAGAAATTGAGGCACTTCCAGGAGGATCGCTGACAAAACCTCAACAAGTCGACATAGAACAAGTATGGAAGATTTACCAGGAGAATAAGTCATTCAATAAAGCAAAAGCCATTTAGTTGTTCAAAGAAAAAGTCACAGCTCTGTCTCATGACTGGGATTTTCTAATCTTGGGAGATGAACGTATCTTATTCATATTACATCAAGATGAAGTTCCAGTTCAACATTTGAAAACCTACAAATGGAGTGATGTGCAGTTCAAACATGGCAGGAAACGTGCTATAGAATTAAGGTATTATTTCTCAGATTTTCATAAGAACCTTAAATTCAAAAGCCAGACATTTGAGCTCTGGAAAAAGCTTTATCAAGAAAAAGAACAACAGATGGAGGAAGAGCTTCTGAGAGGATTAAGAAACGACTCCAGTGAAGAAGAAGAAGACCCAGAAAAAGATCCTAATTGGATGGATATCCAAGGAGCCAGTCAGGAGGCTTACTAAAAAGTCAATAGTCCAGCACCATGAGATAAGGAATCTTATCGTTTCAATAATGTATGCTTTTCTGTAAAGCTGGATAAAACAGCCTATGGACACCAGCTGTAATTTCTTTTTGCTTGTCATTTTGTGTGCATTATTAAGATTCTTGACTAAAGGAATCTGGTCCCAGTGTCATTCACGAGTCTAAAAAAGACACTTCAGAACCCAGTTGGCTTGTCTTTATATAATGGACAATGTCATATCTCTTTTAAAAAAGATAAAGAGGAATCTCCTTTTTATCCTGTCAGTTAATCATTTTACTTTTGAGCTGGCAAACGGCACTAGAGGCACCAACATTTATATTATAAATACCTCTTCAGTTTCTAAAGAAGGGGAGAGAAAATAAAAGCAAAAATTTTCTATCAAATTCTCTTATCTCTCTAATGCCTTCGGCCATTATCGAAAAATTTACAACAAGCCTGTGTTTGCTAGATCTCACAAACCTTAGAAAAGTTAGAGATTTAAGAACGGATCTAATTCAAATAGGAAGATTTGTACACGATGAGCATTGGGAAAATCACGATCAATATTGTGATTGTAGAGAGTCACAACGAACGTTAGAGTTAATTAACCGAATCATCAGATTTCTTGATGAAATTCTCTCCTCTACACCTCAGCATATTTCTTTAGAACGATCTAAATCAGAAGGAGTGTCAGTAAGACCTCAAAGAGAAGGTAACCAAAGCACAGAAGATCCTTCAACTCATCGCCGGTGACGGGCAGTAAGAAATAGATTGCGGAAGCAAAGTCGATTTGAGGTATAGGTTATTTTCTAATAGTTATATCTATTTATAAAACTTTGTATTGTGTAGGCTTCTTATGACAAAAGAAGTAAAAAATTGAAAGAAATCCATTGTGCTGTGATAATAGAAGTGTTATGTGTATTCTTGGTTTTGTTTAATGTCTGAAAGTTGTCCACATCCTGACTGTTTCCATTTAGATCATGGTACAGATAAAGTCTCTGTAATCAGATTGCTAAATTTTGTTATAGATAGTATTAATTTAGTAAAACTAGATTTGGAAAACTTGAATCAAAAAATAGATATGTTTATTAAGTAGTTAGAAGAAGTGTCGTTAAGCCAAAAAGAATTTGAAAAATATTTTGTTGAGAATAGAGGACCATTAGGATTTGTTGCTAGCCATAGATATCTAAATAAATATATTGAATTAGAGCAAAATAGAAAAGAAAGAAAAATCCTTAATGATGAACAAGATCCCTGAGTAGCTCTTTAAGATTAAAATCTTTAACTTCGCAGGAAAGAGCAGGCTCACAAGAAATGGTATCAGAGCCTTGTTTAAAGTTTTAGGTCGATTAAGGACTAATTAAACCAAATAATTAAGTTGTGTGGTTTTTAGGAGATTATTAGAAGTATAGGGTAAAATTAGAAAAATAAAAATATAGTTTGTCTTCATTAGGCACTTAGTCAAAGTGGTCCTTGGTATAAAGACCCCAAATAAAGAATTTTAAAAATTTTCATGCTAATACAAAAATAAACAATATTTTTTACATTTAATATAGAAATCATCCCGTGTTTTGTCATAAAATGAGCTCATAACAATTAGATTTATTTATATATAATTTATACTTTTTTATATCAATTAAATTAATTAATATAAAATTTTTAATATAATTATTAATTTTAAATAAAATTTATTTTGTCTTTTTATCACATATATTAAGTTATAAAATTAGAAGCTTATTAATAAAATAATAATAAATATTAATTTATATTATATATTATATATATATGTTAATTAATATATAATTATTATTAATTTTTAATGTATAAAAAATAATCAACAATATTAAATATTATGTTATTAATAAACTGTAATTCTTTATAATATTGATATAAAAAAATTTATTTTAAAAGATGCAATTTTCGAAAACCCCCAAAACATCTATAACAAAAAATACTTAGTTAGATAGATTTAATAATTTGTAATATATTAATTACTTTTTAAATACGAATTTAATAATTTAATTGTTTTTTTTTTTGAAAAAAATGATTTGATTAATGGGGGAATATAACCAAGTATCACCAGCTAGACAGTACAACATTCGATGACTCAATGACACAGAAAAAGTTAAAACACACAGGAAAAGAAAAAGGAAGAAAACGAAGAACAAGTCTTAGCTTTCACTCTTTCTTATTTCAATCCTCTTTTCTTTGTTTAGGAAACCCAATTCAAGAAACTGCCCAATGATCGAAACGCACGCCTGGACACAATCAAGCATTAAAAATCTCTGCTTTTATTACTCCAACCGTTGCTTTTCATTCGCAGGTACCTTTTGCAGAGCTAACTGCTGTAATAAAGTTAAAGAAGCTATAAACAGAGAGTTTATAGACTTCCCGTAAGTCAAATAAGCTGATTTGATAGCGAAATACGGGAGGAAAACTTTTGGTTTTCTTCTTCTTCTTCTTCTTTTTTTTTGAAAGAATCTCTTTGAGCGAAATAGAAGAGTAGTTGGTTTTTGACGGTGAAGGTTGGATATGGCTTTTACTTCTATTCTATGTTGTGGAAGGGGCTCTGATCGGTAAGTTCCTGTTCAATTAAGCTAAATATGTACATGCGCTCTTCATTGATCATATGGGTTTTGATTTTTTTTTTCTGGGTTTCATTGTGCTTGTGTTCTTATCAATTGGGAAAGTTTCATGGGTTCTAAATTTGGGTTGTGTTTGAGATATGGAATTTGGATTTTGCTTGATGTTTGTTCTATAGGTATGAGAGTTATGCATATCTGTCTCTCTCTTCTTTTTCCTGCTTGGAGCTTTGTTTGATGATCTTGAGTGCTTGAAGGAGATAGGACTTCACTATTTTGCCTTGAACAAAATGAGATTAAGGATAATTTGTCGCCAAAATGAAAATTCTAACAGGTTTTAGATCTGGTTTGGTTCAGCTTTTGCCAACAATAATATGGTGCTTGTTTAGAGACTCTTGCAGTTCTTCATTTTTGAGTTGCCCATAAATGCTAGGGTCCTTCTTCGTATTTGAGTTGGTCGCAAATGTTAGGATCCTGTTTCATTGAGGTTTGATATAGAGCTGGTGAGTTAAGAGAGAAATCGGTGAATTTTGGATGGTGAGAAGTTGATAAAGCTGGTAGGGTGAATCGAAACACGCGTATTTCAAACAAGCGTATGATATTGAGATTGTTGGTTGACGTGTTTGGTAAATTGATGTACAGGAAAGGTCGAGGGAAAAAACAGCCAACATGGAGGATCTTTTCCTTGAAGGAACTACACGCAGCTACAAACAACTTCAATTATGACAACAAACTGGGAGAAGGAGGATTTGGCAGTGTTTACTGGGGGCAGCTTTGGGATGGATCGCAAGTAATTTCCAATCTTTCAGCTTCTGTATCTTTTTTATTCATATATATATTTTTTATCATTTCAGTGCTCATACTTAGATACTTAGGTGGTTGTACGAAATGGTCTACGTTTGCAGTAATGAAAAGCATTTCTTGTTGATTAAATTTCAAGGCTCATGCAGGGACAAGCAAAAAACATGATTTTGTATTCATTTAGAGTTTCATGCTTGAACCTTGATGCTTATGCTTTAGGAATCTTAGGTTCTGATAGTATTTGGAATCTGAACCAGTGGTTACTTTCAATTCGTGGTTTCACTAGTGTTTTCTAGCGAAAATGGATGCTTAACCATGCTTAAATCCCATGTTTACCACCTAGGTGATACTAATACATTGTAGAACTTTTCATAGAAATGGGATGATTGATGAGCCTTATTGGACCTCCTCAGAATTATAATCCTTGTTATTGCCTTGCCCATAATGCTAAATCTGATAGACATCCTTGCAGATTGCAGTTAAAAGGTTAAAGGTCTGGAGCAATAAAGCAGATATGGAATTTGCTGTTGAGGTTGAGATCCTAGCTCGTGTTCGACATAAGAATCTGTTGAGTCTGCGTGGATACTGTGCCGAAGGACAAGAACGTCTTATTGTGTATGACTACATGCCAAATTTGAGCTTACTTTCTCATCTTCATGGGCAGCACTCAGCAGAATGTCATCTTGACTGGAAACGACGGATGAATATTGCAATAGGTTCTGCAGAGGGAATTGCGTAAGTATCAAACTCCCTTCTCCTTCCTATTGCGTCCTTAAGCCTCATTATGCTGCTGATATTGCATTTTGATGAACACAGCTACCTTCACCACCATGCAACACCACATATCATCCATAGAGACATAAAAGCTAGCAACGTTCTGTTAGATTCAGAATTCCAGGCTCAGGTTGCTGATTTTGGATTTGCAAAACTAATACCTGATGGTGCAACGCATGTAACCACACGAGTCAAAGGCACCCTTGGTTACCTTGCGCCTGAATATGCTATGCTAGGAAAAGCATCTGAGAGCTGTGACGTATACAGCTTCGGTATTCTCCTGCTCGAGCTTGCTAGCGGGAAAAAGCCCCTAGAGAAAGTGCACGCAAGCATAAAACGCACAATTACTGACTGGGCTCTTCCTTTGGCATGCGAGAGAAAGTTCAGTGAGCTGGTAGATCCGAAGTTAAATGGTAACTTTGAGGAGCAAGAGTTGGAAAGAGTTGTTCTTATAGCTCTCGTGTGCGCCCACAGTCGGCCAGAGAAAAGACCAACGATGCTTGATGTAGTCGAACTACTGAAAGGCGAAGCAAAGGATAAGTTTGCTGAACTAAAAAATGATGAACTGTTCAAGGCCCCCCAACCTGGTGATTATAACGATGGGATATCCGTTGCTGAAGACAGTTCAGACTTCATCTCAGCGGAGAAGGATCCGAGACAAGAACTGAAGGAAATTGGACAATAAAAACTAGCGTAAAATGTATTTATTCCTGTTTCTGTGTTCAGATGTGAAATTTGGCTTGAAGTACCAGCTTTTTTTCTTTTACCTGCAATACAGGATCCATTTGTTAGAATTGTCAGGGATGATACTGTCGTGAAAGCATGTCAAGCAAGTGCCGCCAGAATCCTCCACATAAATCCTTTTGCTATTTTTTTTTTCCACCTGTTATATCCATGAAAAGTATTTCAGTTTCATGGATACTGATGTACTATATTGATCAGTGTGAATTCTGGAGATCATTTGGGTGTGAAGTTTGAATATGATGCAGTCTTACGGCTGAACTTAGAGGTAAATGCATTCGCCTTTTCTTTTCCATCCGTTTCCTGTCAATTCATAGAAAAAAGCTAATACTTCCGACCCACGAAATATGCAAAAAAGAAACCACCAAATACAGATTTCTTCCTAAATATCATTATACCTGTCAAGAATTTAACTTCCATTTGCAGAAAGCTCACGCCAAAACGTGGGGCATGAGGCTACTTTGCTATGCAATAACGATGGACGGCGGTAAGCCACAAGTTTTGGCAAATTAGTTGTCATGATTCTGCGACACTGTAGAGATCAGAGGCGTCAAGCAAGCAATTTGGAGGCCAATCTTTTGCATTATTGTGGACATAAGACAGTTTCGATTTTCCTGGAAATTAGTCGTTTAAGAGTGTATGCATCCACTCTGCATCTTGATATAGACAACGATATTTCCCTTTCCATAAAAATCTTCTCAAACATTATCAAGATTTTGCTGTTTGCATTCATTAAAACGGCACCGTTTCCTATATCTAAGTAATCGAGTGGGACTTTCTCTATTGAACATCTGACGTGGCAAAAAATAGCACAGGCAGCACTAAACTTTCTACCACCCCTAGCGTCACTAAATCATAAACTAAAGATATTTTTTTCAAGTATTTAAGAATTTGATTGGCCTCGAAAAATTCGTGCTTGTAGAATTCTCTGTCAGAAATTTCTCTCCCTCGACTGGTAAGCTGTTTGGTTCCCGAGAAAATCGAAGCTAGAAAACGGATGCTTGTAATAAATTAATCTGTTAATCATTTTCCTCTTTTAACGTTCTTACTGATCCTGATTCAGGTTCTCTGGCCTTGTCCGAACAACTAAATAGAGGTAGCACTCTGAGATTTATTTATTATTATTTTAAATATCGGTTCTTTTTTCTGTTTTTTATTGTGTATTAAAGCTTTTCATAGCTAGTTGTACGAGAGAGCACTGTGTTAGCTTCCTAGTAATTAATTAGGGTGAGAGCTAAGTAACTGAAAGTGCTTGGTCGTTTTTCCTCCGGTGTCAGGGAGAATGGCGGAAAAAATTACAGTACCTGAACCAGCTACTTCCTTTGAGTATATGCTTTTTGAAGGTGATCCTGATCACCTTCGGACAGTTATTGCTACACCCAGCCAGTTTTCACCATGGATTGAACCAGCTGAATTGAAACTAAAGCACAGAATCGGACGTGGCATATTTGGTGATGTTTGGTTAGCAACTCATCGTCAGTCAGCTCACGACTTTGAGAAGCATCATGAAGTGGCTGTAAAAATGTTGCATCCATTGAAAGAGGATGTCACACAAACATTTGTAGATAAGTTTGAAAAGTTGTTTTTCAAGTGCAGAGAAATCCTAGGTGTTGGTTGGTTGCATGGTATATCAATTATAAATGGACAGGTGACTCCCTTGCTAGTGATCCAGTCTGCTTGTTGGTACTATTTGGTTTCACTCTCACTAGTGATGTCTCTTTATCATTCTTGGGATTCTTTCTTTCCATAAATGATCCCAGAGCACTATTTGATGCTTTTTTTTTTTTCCTTTGTTGTATGAAAGATATGTGTCGCTATGAAACTTTATGAGGGTTCAATTGCCAACCGAATAGCTTTAGTGAAAGGGGGCAAGCTTCAATTATCAGATACTTTGAGGTAATAGTTTTGGGCATTTGGTTCTTGTGTTACCTGGATAGAATGATTCTTGTACTCAGAGGCTGCTAATGTTTACAGGTATGGGATAGATTTAGCAAAAGGAATCCACGAATTACACTCAATTGGCTTAGTGGTACTGAACCTTAAACCATCCAACTTTCTTCTTAATGAGCATGATCATGCAGTCCTTGGAGATTTTGGTATTCCCTTTCTTCTATATGGTTTTCCTTTACTGAATTCTGAGATGGCTTTAAGACTTGGAACACCAAACTATATGGCACCTGAACAGTGGGAACCAGAAGTGCGAGGTCCTATATCCTTTGAGACTGATTCTTGGGGATTTGGGTGTGGCATAGTGGAGATGTTGACTGGTGTTCCACCCTTTTTTGGAAAATCTATTGAAGAAATATATCAGTCAGTTGTGATCAAGCAAGAAAAACCACAATTTCCAAGTGACCTGCCTCCTGCTGTTCAGAATGTTCTTGATGGATGCTTTCAGTATGATCTCCGCAACCGACCTGTAATGAAGGACATTCTAGATGCATTTCAGAGGTATGTCCTTTTGTTAGCTTTGGTTACAGTTTACTCGAAGAGACAAGTGCGTATGTCATGTTGTAAATGGATCTTATGAGTTTTGTGTCACTGTCTTCCTTCATTTCATTCAGTATGCAAGTCACTGCACATTACTTGTTCCGTTTAGATTTCAGAGATGTAGACTGCCAATTACTCGGAAAATGAACGGAAAATTTGGCCTGTTCTGAGCTAATTATTAGAGTAAAGGTTGAGTATTAAATATGTTATGTTTACTCTCCGAGAGTGTATACTCTCTGGATTTTCTCTATCTGTTTTGTTTACCATCCCTTTTACGTACTTATCCTCTAAATACGATGGAATTTGAATTTTTTGTTTGGAATTATTTGTTGAATTTGGAAATATTTACCAAGCTTTGGGCATTCAGTTTGAAACATCGGTCTCGAGTTTTAATTGTTTGTATATGTGTCAGTAAAATATGCTTAAAATGAAGGATGTTTATCCTATGAGGACTAGACCTGAAAATTTTCCTCTGGCGACTTCCCTTCTTTTATCTCTGTTTTTTTTCTTCTGATTTTTTTTCGAACAGCTTTCTTTTTGTTCTGATATGTTCTTCTGTAAAATTTTACTATCAATCTTGAAATTGCCTAGATAGGAAACTTGCTAAGAAACTTAACTATACTCGTTTCTTAAATCTTAGTAGTATTTTATCTGGCCTTTAAAAGTCTTTTACCTATTTAGACATTATTTGAAATTGTAATTTGTTTGTAATTGTTAGATCTAAAGATTAAATAAAAAAAATGGTGTTCATGATGGACATGCCTTCGTATGGAATTATTTCTTTTGAGGTGTAACATGGTATGTGTAAATTGAAATGAACAAAAAGGATTCTAAAATGTCTGTTTGAACTTCTATCTGGAATCATTGGTCTCTTTAATGCACGGTTATAACTCCATTAAGCAGTAACATCATGTAGGAAAAAGGTGGAACTGAAACATTCTGTTCCCTTCTTCATTGTGGTTCTTTTCCTCTTTTCATGTCAATTTTTTCTCGCATTTTGATGAGTTACATGCTTTATTTGCAGAGCATATGATGCTGTCTGTAGAGATGAAGGATGGGTTGGTGAGGAAAGCAGAGCCCTTACTGGAAAATCATATGATGGCTATACTCCCTGGTATCTTTTAAAGGATCATCTCCAAGTGGGCGACACAGTTCGTTCAAGAAGACCTCTGAATTCATGCAAACCCCAAAACATGGATGTACCTGAAGGAACTGTGGTTGGGCCAGACAGCGATGCTGATGGGAAGGGCTTTGTGATGGTGAAAACTTCCAGAATGCACAATCCTCTAAGAGTACAAGAGTCAACATTAGAGCGAGTCGCATTTGGCTTTGCAGCTGGAGATTGGGTGCGTCTCAAGGAGGAACATGGCAGGCATTCTCCTGTGGGAATTGTACACTCTGTTCAGCGTGATGGAGGTGTTGCGGTTGGATTTGTAGGCTTGGAGATTCTCTGGAAAGGGAGCTATTCAGATCTGCAATTGGCTAAAACTTATTGTGTGGGGCAATTTGTGAGGCTAAAAGCTAATGTGTCTACTCCCCGGTTCAAGTGGCCTCGTAAAAGAGGAGGTGGATGGGCCACCGGAAGAATTTCACAGGTCCTTCCAAATGGGTGCCTTCTTGTGGGATTTCCAGGGAGGCTTGTGTTTGGGGACGAAGCCAACGTCTCCCTAGCAGATCCAGATGAAGTGGAACAAGTTTCTTTTGATACTTGTCCTGGAGTGGTGGAGAAATATCAGCATGTTGAGGATTTCCACTGGGCAGTAAGGCCCCTCGCAATTGCATTGGGTTTGTTTACTTGCATGAAGCTTACCTTTTCTGTTGGACGAAGTGTAGGCACAAAACTGAGGAAGGGTCGAAAATCAGGTGACAATCATTATCAGGACGGTCAGGGTGGTGGTAATGCAAATTGGATACCACCACCAGTTGCAAATATTCTTTTCAAAGAAGGTGTTCCTACGGCCACCGTAAGGTAATCTATCAAACCCATATCCAGCCAGCCATGGTAATCTATGCAGACTCCGAGCTAGTGAATTGCCGAGAGCCAATAACATCACTGGTTTTAGCTCAATGCAATGATGGTATAAAAGACCGGACCTACTGTAAATATGTAACTACAGATGATTTAATGCTCCCGGTAAATCCTAGTTCTGAATGTTAGCTGAAAACATCTGGAATTAGCATCCGTAATAGAAAAGCTACTATTATGCTGTATGGTTGCTCAATCAGCGTTGTTGATTATCACACCAATAGTGGGAGTTCCATACTGAAGAAACGGAGATCTTACAGGTATTTTTGCATCAAGATCTTTGGATTGAACCGCTGATGTAACCTTCCAATCCTCAAGGATTTGGGTCAATGAAAACTAGATCCATTTTATATCCTCAGATTAATCAATATAATACAAATAAGAGAGGTAAAATTTTATTAAAAGTTGAAATTAACTCTCTTTGTTGTTATGTATTTATTGCTTTGATCCATATATAAGGACATAGATCAGTCTGCATAAATTATCCAAAGACGGTCGTGATTGTTTTGATAATGAATCAATGTCATTTCGGTATTTATAATGATCAATTAAATTGATCTATTATCTAATTATAATGTTGAATGATGAAGGAGATAAAAGGAAGCAATCAAAGATGAATGAAATAAAATGATTTATCGAGTTATAATGTTCATCTCGAATATTTTATCCGTTTCTGGAGAATTAGTGGAAGCATTTCCGTGTAGTCCTTGCCTTGATGATAGATGAAAGTTTCCAAAATTCTTACCAATCTAGGAGCATATTGGCCAAAATCCAAGATTAGAGAGAATGGTATCATTGTATTGACATGTGCAAGATCCCCCTGAAACCCGTCTTCTTTATTGTTCTTTTTAGGACTGCAAATTAATCATTGAAGAATATATCATGAATTTTGATTGGCACTTCATAGACAAGGAATGTGAAAAGTGCAGCCAAATATTTAATGGTATAAAGCCATGGTCATGTTCTGGCAGGAAAATAGCTCACTTTCATGTTTTCCTATAACAATCATAGATATTGCAGACAAAAAACCAAAGCCTGGCACGTTTGTTTTCAGGCGATGGGCGATGAGGGGTGGGGTGGTGGGGGCCTTCTTGCCATGAACTTGCTTTCTTCAGCATGTTGGCACAAGTATCTTACTTAGGGTTTCTATAGTCTATAGTCTATTGAGCATGAAAAAATATTTAAATAATATATATAGAGGGGGCTAAATAGTTCAATTTGATAACAAATTACTTAAAAATAATTATAACATTAATATAAGAATAAATAATATTAATTCATATGGTATAAATTAATATTAAAAAGCGTAATTACACATTTTTTAAAAAAAATTTAAATATTCATATGATATTTTCTTGAACTTCATCTAATATCAAAAAAACAAAATAATAGTGTATTAAATTTCTGATACTTCTCTTTCAAATTTTTTTTTTTTTATATTTATAGGTAAAGAATCATATAACCAATATGAAATAACGAGTCAATAATAAAATAATATTTATAAAAAAAATAAAAAAAACAAGATTTTTATATTTATTTTTACTATTTAATTTTATCAATCTTCAGTATATATGAAATAATTAAGATGATGTAAATCACACGAAATGGATGAGTGGAAAAGGATCTTTGGATGATTAGTGTCAAAGGCTATGGGGTTAATAATAGGAATAATTACAAAAATACGCAATTTTTTATTTTGTATTTTTGAAAATCCCTATCCAAAAACTCTTTTTTTCAAATCTATCTAATTTTTTTTAAAACTAAAGTATTTTGAGTTTTTCTTTTAAAAATACCTACTTT
>CANYBF011596312.1:0-10270 GCA_948192965.1 Dalechampia spathulata | reverse complement strand
GCAATAATTGTTTTGAATAAACACGAGCCGGATCATGGAAATTCATTTTTAGAAAAATAATTTTAAGCAAAATTATTTTTATTTGATCATGGAAAATTAATTAGGAGGGCTAACATCACTTGGAATAATTTGGAGATAGCCACTCGACCAATTAATTCCAATCCTTTCAAAAACCGCATTTATATGATTAAAAATTGCATTTTATCGTAAAAATTAATTTTGAGGCCAAAATTAATTAAATGTAATTATTTTATGATAAATCTAGAATACTTGAGCTACTGTAAAGCATCAAATACCACTGGATACGTCAAAAATATAGCAAAATACGATCCAAAATATGGTTTTTCTGGAAAAATGTGAACTATGTGCGCCGTGCATTAGGCTATGTGCACCACACATAGGGCATGTGTGGCGCGCATAGATGTATATGTGGTGCACATAGTTTGAAAAACATGAGAAAAATTAAAAAATTTTCAGCAGAAACCCTAGATCCAGTCCCGATCTAGGTAGATCGGACCTAAAACTGGGTTTTGGCTCGTGGATTGGTATCCAAATCATGAAAAATAATTTTAAAGTTAAAATTATTTTAGATCCAACAAGATTTAGGGCAGATCCAAGGCACCCAAGGCATGGAAAAGCCTTGAATGGCCTTGAATTGGCCAGACGGGGAAGAAAATTAGTGAAAATCGAGAGAAAAATGGGGTTTTCTTTGGAAATTAGGGGCCTATATGCACAACATATAGGCCTATGTACACCACACATGTGCTACATGTGGCGCACATAGGACTATATGCGCAGCATATAGTCTCAAAAATTAAGCAAAGCAGAAGGAAAACAAAGAAAAATAGGAAAATTACCTTGTAGCAGGGGCTGTTCTTCTTTGATCTTGCTTCCTTACGTGTTTAGGGACCCTAACTAGTGCCAAATTATCTCTAAATCCTAAGGATTTAGTTAATCAAGTGTTTAATTAATTTTTGGAGTGATTTTTACAGAGTTTAGCCTTACCTTTTGGCAATTTCGGGATCCCTTTCAGATGACCCCTAGCTCTATATTTATAGAGAAATTTTTGGGCATGGTAATTTTGTAATTTTCACCTGGATTTGAAAATTTTTAAACCTATGTGCGCCACATATAGGGCTATGTGCGCAGTACATAGCCTATATGCTACGCACATAGGTCTATATACGCAGCTTATAGTTTGGAACCCATCGCGTAAGGCCCACTGTGGTCGTTTCGGGACGTGTACCCTGAGTCTATAAGCATTATTCGATATAAGGAACAACTTTGTAGAACAAAATTTTTCCAAATTCGGTCCCGAGAAGGCTCCCGACCAAACGTCTTTAATATGCAACGTGCGTAGCCTATAAGGCTATGCCCTACGCATGTTGCATTTTTGACCTATGCGCTCCTCCTCGTATGGGTGGAACGGGATGCATGTCATATGTCCAGTCTAATAGGGGCAGTGGGCCCCACTAATGCCCTAGGTGGGCCCTATAGCGTAGTGGGCCTAGAAATGGCTCCCGACCAAACATCTTTACTATGCAACGTGTGTAGCCTATAAGGCTATGCCAAGCATTGTGCCTTGCGTAAGGCAGTTGGAAAATGTGTTTTGTAAGTACAGAATACACAGAATAGGTTGATTAAAAGTAGTGGGCCCCACCTATGCATTATTCATGATGAATAGTATCCGAGACTCAAAATGCAACATTTTACATTCTTTAAGCTTTACCTTGCATAGGCAGTAATAAGGCATACTCTATGTGTACAGAGCATCCAGAATAGCCAGTAAAGGTAGTGGGTTCCATCGATGTATTGTTCATGGTGAATAGTGCTAAATGCCTTAAATGCGATATTTTGCATTTCAAGTGGTTTACCTTGCATAGGCAACAGTGAAGGGTGTTCTGCATGTACAGAATACTCAGCATAGAGAAATGAGGGTGGTGGGCCTTGCCAAGCACTGTGGTGGCCCCCACCAACTTTGATGTATTCTGTACACCAGAATACCCAAGGGAAGCCTATAAAGGCCTATGTGCATAATCGGGGTCGATACGGGGACTAAGACCGATCCGAATCAATAGAAGCCTGAAATTGCATGATGATGAAAAGTCAGGGTCAACAGTTTGCCCCCTGATCAGAACCATTTTGAGCACGTGCGTAAGTCGTCAAAATGTAATTTGATCATAACATGACTTTTCATAGGGAGTAGGAAGCGTACCTGACTCGCAGGGGTACTTGCATTGAGGCTTAAATCCCATTTCTCCCACTGGGAGGCTGATGCTCGGGCTGAAGGATCAATGTTGACCTGATAATCCCAATTCTACCACTGGGAACCCGGTGCTCGGGTTGGAAGATCAATGTTGACTTGATAATCCCAATTCTGCCACTGGGAGCCCGGTGCTTGGGGTAGATGACCAAGGCTGATCAATGGTCCTCAATGGGACTGATGGTAATGCCACAGGTAAATCATCTGAAGTTGGTATTCAGATGCCTATGCATTAAGATTTAGGAACCAAAAGCTTGGTTCTGTGATCACTGTTGAACCATGGGGTCAACTGCAGGACCCGGGTGACCATCTGTTGGGTCTATTCTCGCGCCATCATATAAATGTCAGATATCTCCGAAATAGCTTTCAGGATCCTCTGTTGGGCCTCTGACATTTCTGGTCGATGGTTTTGACCAGTAAATATCCCAGCTCCATTACTGGGGGCCCGACGTTCAGGCTATTTCAATCAAGGCTGATCGGTGATCACTGCAAGACCGATGGCTTCCTTGCGAGTAATTCATCTGAAATCTGCATTTAGATGCCTATGCGTTAGGATTTAGTAGTCAAGGGCTTGACTTGGTGATCTCTGCTGGATCAGGCGGTTCTACAGTGGAACCAAAGGTGACCTTTTGCTGGGTCTGGGTGATCAACCATCAGATCTTGTTCTCGCACCATCAAATAAGTGTTATCTATCTCCAAAGTCTGCATTTGGGACCCTCTGTCGGAATGCAACACTATCTAGTCAACGGTTTGACTAAAAGTCAAAGGCTTGGCTCTTTTTGATAGTATGCTGGATCAATTTTCTATTTTTACCAAACATAGGAAAACAATTTGTCAGTGAAATTGGTATTGAAATGATCCAGGAAAAATACCTGAATTTTTGAGTATCAGTTTGCTGCATTCTGATTGATTTTCTGGATTTTTTTTACATGCTGCAAGTTGTGAAAATTGGGCTCGACGGAGCAAACGACCTCCAAAAATTTTGAAATTTTTGTCAGAGGCCTAATTCTTTATGTGCATCTTAGTCGGAGGGTGGCGCACATTAGCAGACTCCCACAGTGGCAGGCGCATGTTACCAAAAATTGCAACGTGCAGTGCATGTTCTCCTATGTATGGCACACATAGCTTGGAAATTTTATATTTCCGGGCTTCCATTCGAAACTCAGTTTGTTTTCCCTTCAAAACCTTGATTTTCTCTGAAACTTCAACCTAAAAATTTTACGTTTTTGCAGAAATGGCCAGAATTAGGATGCAACCGACCCCCCGAGACCCTGAATCTGTCCTAAGTTATGCTCTAACCGAGCTTACAACTCATGATGCTTATTTTGGAGCCCATTTTGGCGATGAAATTATGGAGACTTTTGCCATAGACTCACATTGGTCCTGAGCTCCTCCTGAGAAGGTAGGCCTAGGTTGAAGCTAGGCTTAGGTAGGCTCATGTTTGTTTGATTGGTTTGGTAAAAATTAGGTTTTTTAATGCGGGTTTAGGCTATATGTGGTGCAGATAGCACTATGTGCGCCACATATAAGCCATGTGTGGCGCACATAGTGCTATGTGTAGCGCACATAGTGCTATGTACAGTGCACATAGCATAAAAAAATGGGCCAAATTATCCGTTTTTCAGTCATTTTTCATAGAATTATGCATTTTAAGGATTCATAGGCATGAATAAGTGCATTTAGGGCTGGGAAAAGGAGCTCTGTACCTCTGAAATTATTTTGTCCACTCTACAATTCAGTCTAAAGTCTGACCTGAATTTTGTATTTTGCAGAGGGAGCGGACAGTGGTAAGCAGCAGTAGCATCCATGGCGTCTTTGAATGGTACTCTCAGCTGCCTCGGGAGATCTATACGAGAGTGGATCGAAGCTGTTTTGGTCTGTATATCTCCTGCTTCACTGGCATGAAGAAGAGATGCAACAGGCTCGTCATTACTGCCATGATTGAGCAGTGGATGGATTCCACACATACCTTCCACTTGCTTGTAGGTGAGGTCGTGATTACCCCAGGGATATTTACTGGAATCACAGGGTTGGAATGCGCAGGGCTGCCTGTTCAGTTTGATGCTAGGCTAACATCACCTCAGTCGTTGTACGACGTAATCTTTGATCTCCTAAAGGTATCTCCTAATGTTCAAGGAAGGCATAGTATTTCTTATGATTATCTTCAAGGCGATGCTGGCAGAGAGGCTTGGTCAGATAATCTCTACAGATCAGTATACTCGCAGCTTTCTGCTGTATGTGTTGGGGTGTTCACCATTCAATGATAGCCGGAACAGCATCCATATGTCAGTATTATGGGCCCTTTGTGACTTGGAGTCCATAGGGCAATATGATTGGGGCAGCGCTGGCTTGGCCCACCTGATACAGGGGCTCGATTTCTATAGTAGGCACTGTAGGGATCGCTTCATCGGGTGCTGGCAAGTCATAGAGGTAAGTAGAATTCTATTAATTTTGTTACTGTAGTGTCTGTCTATGTCTTGCTGACTATGCATATTGACCTTGCAGATCATGGCGTATAAGTTTGGGTTGCTGCCAGAGCTTGATATTTTGCATGGGGTACCATTCGGTTTCCCTCATATGCGGGCGTGGTGCGTTCCATGATGGAGTCTTGAGTATACCATGGATGAGTTAAGGGAGCACCTCAATGATCTAACCTGAGATCAGGTAAGAAGAAACAATTTAATTAGCATTAAACTGTATTGAACTGGTTTGAGAAATACCTATGCAGATGTATAATTTCTCTTTATCGTTGGAATAGGTACATCCCTTTCCTTGGAGTAATAAGCATCCAAGGCCAAAGTACATGACGAGTTTGATGCGTAAGGACGAGCAGTATATGTTGTTAGAGGGTCCTGAGAGTATACTCTTCTACTTAGGCGAGCGAGTTGCAGACTGGTATCTGGGACCAGAGAGTCAGGTGGAACCTGCTGCACCCCCACGTGTAATGTTCTAGGCAGCTTGTTCTGACACAGACCTAGAAGTGCTTGCTGGATTAATTAGCGTTCCCGAGCGGGAATGTCTATCAAACTCACCAATAGATTACCCCTCTTTTGTTCAGTTGAGGTTGTTAGGGCCTGTAGAGCTCTCCATATGTAGAAGCTAGCGTGATCAATTTAGTGGGACCGGAGGGAGATCCACTTCCCATGGTAGTCAAGGCAGACGTCATGGCTCATCAGGAGTTAGGAGTTCTCGAGATGGTAGTGCTTTAAAGAGATCCCGTGATTCTGGAGCAGGTGCGGTCCCACCGGTGATCTGATGGTGAGCTGATGTGGCCACAAACCCCCTGATCTTTGCTTACGATGCAACTGGGTGTCTTTATGAGACTTCCTTCCTAGTGCCAGCAAGGATTGAGATTTAGTTTGATCCTCCAAACACGACCCACGTGAGTATGCGTGTTTTGATGTGCCTTTGATTTCAGTAGTCTGACATATGTTTTGATCTTGCAGGTGCCTCAAGATGCTATGGAAGATGCTTCAAGATTGTTGATGGGACTACGCCGTTATTATACTTCTGAGATGTTGGATGTTCAAGTGAGTACCTGTTATGAAATGCAAATGCATGAGTATGCATGGATGCATGACTTATATGCTTGTATGCTTGTTCAGCAGGCAAGTGGAGCAGGAGGAGCGTGATCGCTACATCCAGATGACGGAGCAAATATGGCAAGAGATTGCTAGACTGACAGCGCGTCTGGAGCGCTACAACATTGAGGTCCCAGATAGTCTGAGTCCTGAAGATGACCACTCTGGCGAGGATGATGCATAGAGACAATGCAACATCAAACTCTCATATGCATGATATCAGAATTTTGTAACTCTGTATTAGAGTAGAATAATGTGTTACAGACTGGCAATTGCGTGCCTAGTATGCCAGGGTTGTTGCGTATAGACTGTCAAAACAGATAAAGGCTTGTACTGTGTATCTTTTGGATTTATTAGTGGAATCCAATGCTATTTTCTACTTATAAATACACCATGCTTTATGTTTATTGGAAAAACATAACTCATCTATTTTTCTTTACAGAAATTAGATATACAATGACTCAACAATCATTGTCTGCCTTCCACGCTCTTTCCCGCCATTGGGGAAATAATGAGTGGAGTCGACTAAGCGAGATCGGACTTCAATACTTGAGAACCTTCCAGTAAGTTTTGATCAACAATGCTTTTCTGCACGCTGCCATGTAGTTATGGGATCCAGAGGTTCATGTGTTCTGGTTTTAACATGTAGAGTTATGTCCAATGTATGAGGAGTTTGCTGCCATCCTCGGTGTTACCTATAGCATGATGGCGATGCTGATAGTGCCGGTGCTTGTTGGAGATGCGTTCTCATATCTGATCAGGACTTTTGATGTTAATCCGCTGGAGGTGGGATCTCTTTTGACTACAAATGGCTTTGTAGATATTGTTGCCCTTTTTCAGCTATGCGGTCAGAAATCTGTAGAAGACCCATCATGGCTGAAGGTAGTTGGATTTGGACTGTTGGCATAGTTTCTATTCGTTGATCCATTCGGTCATGGAGACTTGTTGGGCCTGTGATAGACCAGATTATGGAGGGTCAGACCCCTTTCCTCATGATTGTAGCGGAACCAATCATCGATCTAGACAGCATGAAGCAAGGCCAATCTGAACGCTTCAGTGGTAGTCCGCTTCTATTGCAGGTAAGGGTTCTAAGTCACCTTTACAGGTTTTCAACTTAAAAAAGCTGTATTTTTGCCTTAATTTTTGCATAAGTCACCTTTTGTAAGGTTTTCGGCCCATCGGGCTACTGATTTTGCTTCAGACTCTAGCTTTTGCCTAAACTGCCCCCTGGGGTTCTCAGTTCAGTGAGTCACTCTAACTTTTTCCTGAGCAGCCTTTTGTAAGGTTTTCAACTCAGTGAGCTTTTATTTTTTATTATTTTTTTATTACAGGTTTGGCTTTAAGAGAAGCTAAGAATCCTAGCACCGCCGGCAGGTGATTTTGAGTGGTACGCACCTCATAGCCATATGCGTCGAGGCTATGATTTTAGCGAGGCGAAGATAATGAACTTCTAGGGCTGGACTGAGTGGATGGGGATCCGACCTGAGAGCAAGATCAGGTGGAGCTATCCCTGATGGTGCATACAGCATGTGACTGTAATGACCTACATAGATTGTATCCCATTGCCGGGATTCAGGCGTTGCATGCACTATAATCCTGCTAAGATTTATCATTAGTATGGCCAGTGGCAGACCATACCTCAGTTGACTAAGTTTGAAGGAGGAAGGCTAGTGCCTCGCTTTGTGGAGCATGTGAAGAGGACCTGGCCTCATTGCCGGATAGCGCTGGTGGAGATTCCCGAAGCTGGACCTGCCATTGATGATGAGTACAAGCTGTGGGTGCTGCACCAAGCTTAAATCCTATACTATAAGATATTGTTAACCAACAACATATAATAAAGAATGATAATGCTTTGTGTTTGTAACTAGTATTACTTAAGGCTAAGTTTATGAACATGTGTTCCATTTGCATTAATGAGATTAAAACGTTTACATGAAAATGTTAAAACCAACACAGAAGTTCTTTGATGTGCACCAGACTTGACTCCTGTTATTGACCAACCTCATGTGAGATTTTCTAATCAACTATTTTAATGCTCTCCTTTTGCCTCTCAAGAGCTCTAACTTTTTCATGAGTTATCCAAGCAAATTTTCAACTCATCGAGCAAATTCTCTTTTGCCTTAACTTTTGCGTGAACCGCCTATGTAGGTTTTCAGCTCATTAGGCTTTTTATCTTAATTTTATTATTCTTCTTTTGCCCTTTGCTCTAGATAAAATATTTCTTCAGCCGGTCAAGGTTGATAGGTTCTGAGAACTCATTACCTTCCAAATCCGAGATGCAAATAGTGCCTTTAGAGAGGATCTTTTTAACTAGGAATGGGGCTTCCCAATTAGGTCTAAACTTCTCTCGAGGGTCACGGATAGCTAGTCTAACCTGCTTCAAAACTAAATCACCTTCCTGTATAGTAACAGACTTGACCTTTCTATTGAATGCATTGGCCATGCGCTTTTTGTAAAGCTGTAGATGATAGAGAGACTTCAGCCATTTCTCATCAATAGTGACCAGCTACTCGTACCTAGCCTTTTTCATTTAGCTTCTGGTAATTGAGATTCTAGAATGACCTGAAGTGATTTCATACTGTTCCAACAAGTCTACAACTTGGGCCTGGAACTGTACTTCATCGTCTGACACCAGGTGATGCGACACCCCATATCGGCATATGATATTCTTCTCTATAAACTTGGCAACCTATCTTGCCCCCAGTTTACCGTAGGATTCTGCCTCCACCCATTTAGAGAAGTAGTCAACGGCTACCAGCATGTATCGATGTCCATTAGATGCGTTAGGATGAATCTCACCCATGATGTCAATTCCCCAATCTGAGAATGGCCAAGGCATTGTCAAATTCTGCAATTCGAGTGGTGGTAGGTGACTCAGGTCTCCATGAATCTGGCATTCATGGCATTTTTGGACAAACTGTATGCAATCAGTCTACATAGTGAGCCAAAAGTATCCTTGGCGTAGGATTTGCAATAAAGCATGAATCCATTCATATGGGGCCCGCATACACTAGCGTGTACTGTTTCCAGGATTGACTCAATGTCCTTCCCCGATATACATCGAAGCTGTAAACCATCTGCGGTTCTTCTGTAGAGAACACCCTGGTGCCAGGTGAAGTTGGCTGCTAGTCTGCGTAGAGCTAGCTTATCAGTTCTGTTGGCTTCCTCTGGATAAGTACCAGTCTTCAGAAAGTTCACGATATCAACATACCATGGGGTCTCATCTTGCTGGTCTAGCGTCATAACCCGTTCTCCAAAATAGCAAGGAATCCTCGACTGCTCGATGAATACATGTTGAATTTGACTCTACGGTTGCTCACAGACTGAAGCTAGTGTGGCCAAAGCATCGGCCATCTAATTTTCTTCATGTGGCATATGAATAAATTGGTAGGAGCTAAAATTATGAACCATGAGCTTCATGTATTCAGCATTACGAACCATGAGCTTCATATTATTGGCGACTGAGAAGCTCAGCCGCTTTGAAAGTATTATTAGCTCACCTTTAGGAGTGATTAGCAAAACTCCTATACCTGCACCCCTTCTGTTGACTGCACCATCAAAGTGCAACTACCATTTTTAGACGTCAACTGCCCCCAAGTGCTCATTTGGGAAGTCTAATTCAAAGGCCTCAGAGTCATCCATCAGCCTGGATGCTAAGAATTTGGCAATTGCTCTGCCTTTAATCACCTTAGTAGTGACGTACTGCACATCAAACTCCGACAACAGAATCAGCCACCTGGAGAGTTTTCTTACTAGCGAAGGAGCAGCATATAAGTACTTTATAGGATCAACCTTGGAGATTGCCTGTATTTGGTATGACTGGAAGTAATGCTTGAGTTTCTTGGTAACCCAGACCATAGCCATGCATAGCTTCTCAACATTGCTATACTTGCATTCGGTTAGCAAAAGCTTCTTACTCAGGTAGTAGACATCATGCTCAACTCTAGCGTCATTCTCTTGAGCCATCATAGCACTGACTGACTCTTCTTCTAAGGATAGATAGAGTAGCAGTGGTTTTCTCGATCGAGGTGCTTGCAGACAGATTAGAAAGATAATGTCACATCCTGGTTTACATAGCATTTTAATATGCATTTATTTTTGACACATGATATCGAGGATGATTGATGAATGCGTGAATTAGAGAAAAATGGTATATGTACTTTCTATGTTAGTTAAAAATTTTAATAAATAAACTAAAGAGATGATTTAAGGTTTAATAGGCATGTATATTATAACTATAAGTATAAGTATAAATAAGAAAAAGGAATTACATGACAAGTTAAGATTATAATTGGAAATTAAAAGTATGTAAGACTTATGGTCATGTTATATTAAATGAGTGATTAGTGTAATATTATATAAGTATATTGTCATAATAATTATGCAAGAGGAAATAAAATGGTAGAAGGAAGTAATATGGGATTGC
>CANYBF011596287.1:0-15530 GCA_948192965.1 Dalechampia spathulata | reverse complement strand
CATTTATTATGGTTTTATTTTCTTTATTCTTTATGTCGTTCTGCTTTATTTATTTTCCAGATATGATTTGATAGTAGTTGTAGGGATTGGATGATGATTTGAACATATTTAATTCCTTTCTATTTATGAATTTATTTACCTCTTTATGTTCTTAAATTATGATTCATACTTATGGTGTTTGATTGTTAGAACGGGCCCTTTTAACATAAAAAAATTGAATTAGTTTTGTTAATCACTTTGAAAGAAGGTTTAACCTAACCAAACGAATTTAAGAACACCAAACGATAACTGCCTAGACATAGGAGTTAATTAGTTTTGAGGCACAAGGTGTAGTAAATAAACTTAATCGCTGAAGTTAATCTTAGCAGTCACGAAAGTAGGGTGTTAGCTTAGCTTTAGTAGGTAAAGACTCTTTTGGAAGAAAGAACTTTGCATCTAAACACTGCTTTGAAGTTGGTAATTAAATTGATAATGAATGTTTAATCTTTGTTCATCATCGTTCAATCTTAGATTTAATTATTTATTATATATATATTTAGTAGTTAGTTTATGCTTTTAGATAATTAAATAAACTATAATGTTAATTTGCCTAGATAATCGATAAAATCAATAACTAGTACTTAGCCGCTCTTGGTCCCAGTGAACGATACCCTTATACTGCAGTTGTGACCCGTACTCTTACGGTGGCGTAATTACAATTTAAGGATTATAAATTTAAAACTTGTTGATTTATATTGCATGTGAAAATAATCCATTTATACGCCAACACAAGACTTGTAATTTTGTTGTCTTTAAGTGAAAAGGGAGGTATAAAGCAATTTTGAAGTGAGAATTGAGTAACATTAAAGATGTTGTTCTAAGCAAGTTATACACCATCTTAAATCATGTATGTGCATGAGAAGAGTTTAAAAAAAATGAAGAAAGTCATGTTTAGAGCAAAATTCAACATTCTAGAATTTTAGATGTTGTTTTGGATGTCATCCCATTTGACATCTTAAGTTCTAACAACTAATTTATAGATTTTTAATCATATGAATGCTGTCCACCATTTTGGACAACATTCCAAATGCTTTATATGATTTTTTCAACCTTGAGTTAGCTTATAAATAGAGAGTTTGGTTCTTAGGTCATGGAGAGAGCCTTTAAACTTAATTTTATGATTTCTCCTTAATTTTTCTAGCTTTCTTTCCCATGTTCTAGCTTTATTTTTTTATTTTCGTTAGTTTAATTTTTGAAGATTGGAGTATGTATTCAATTGCTTAACTAGGGGATTGACTTATTTAATCAAGTTTTTCTTTCTTTCTTTGTCTCTTTAATTATGAATTCTTTGCTTAGTTCTTATTTATTTGCTTTATTTACATTGTATAACTAAATTTCATTAAGGGATATGAGATGTTAAAGTTAACATGATTCATGGATTAATTTAACTTAATTTTATGATTTTCTTTTATTAGTTACGAGATTGATACATGATTTTAATGCTTATAATTGAATTGATCACTTTGCTATGAGTTTTTGATATTTTGATAACATATTGAAAGGTTGAATTTGGATAAGGCTAATAAATTAATCTATAAAATTCTAAGTAGCTATGATAAGTATTTAAGACTTTGTATTATTTTTTAAAGATTTATGCTTAATTCTATTTGTTTATTAATTTGATTTAATTAAGTAATATAATGGAAGTTTAAATTCAATTAATCATATTGATAATTAAATAGTTAATTTGATTAGATGAATTTAATTTAATAAATTTTTAAATGGATACATTTTTATTCCTTGTTTTTAGTTATTAATAATTCTTAAATTATTTACTTTTAGTTTTATCATTTTATTATTCAATTTTTGACACATTTATTTTTCTAGACATTCAATAAAGAGTAGATTCTAATACTTAGTTGAAATCAAAATGTAGTCAATACTTTAGGAAAGTAATTACTTGCAATTGCAAATACCTAACAATAAATACTCTTTCTAAGCTTAGATAGTTGTTATTAATGCATTTCTATCATTAAATGAATATTTAACAAATTATAGTAAAAGCAGTTAGAAAATCACATACATTCGTATAAAGTGGTATACTGATTAACCAAACAACAATCATACAATTGTACAAGCATTGTTATGGATGTACTATTGCTTATTGCCTAACAAAATGAAATGAACATGATTTGATTTGTGGGTATGGGTGATGGTATGATTATACCATACTTTGTTGCATATAATTCATTATTCTATAAATCTCTACATCTTAACCATAATTAAGACACAATCAGATGTAACAAAATGCAAAAATAATAATCAATTTGATTTGATAATTGATATGTTTATAATAAGTAAGAAAAGAGTTCTTATGAAGAATATGATTTATTCCTTTTCTTAGATCATTTGCATCCATAAAAAGTTTTAGATCTAATACTAATATTCTAATGATAAGTCAAAATGTTTTGAATGTGGTATTTGATATGTTTATTTATTTTCTTTAAAAAGAGATGCATAAATTGTTTATTTGAAGAATATGTTGCACTAAACCAAATGCATTTTTCTTTTAATTCCAATTAATAAATATAATGTCTTATGAATTACTTTTAAATAGATTTAGAAATCATTTTTAAAATTCATAATAGTGAGATAAGTATAGTTTGATTGATAAACTATTAGTATTAGTTCAACTAAAAAGCTAAATTATGTAAAGTTGACATAATAAAATATTCTTTTTAGTATCATAATCATAATTCTTTTTTGATATAGAACACTAATGTTGCAAAAAATTCTATTTATGAAGATCTAATTGTACTTGAAATTTAGTAAAGTGATAATTTTTTATCATTAAATATTAAAGTTGATTGGAATCATAACAAATTTTACAATTTTAATTCATTTTGACAAGTTTAATTCATTTATAATTGTAGAAACAAGTAAAATTTTAAAATTTTTATAGTGGTTGGCCATTGAAGAATTCATGTGTTCTTGTAATTAAATTGATAGGAGTTTCTAGTATGATTGTTTCCATTGATTTCTTAACTGCACAATCATGAAAAAGATATTATTGGGTTGTTTGATTTCCCTTATGTAAGTTTTGAGGTTAACAAACATTTCTACTTTGATTTTTTATGTTAATTTTGTTTAGCAACTAGTGGTACGGACATACCATAACATGCTAGATCTTTTAGTAGGTTTTGGATTGTGTCTCTTTTGAAATAGTATGTACTCATATGGTTATACCATCTTATATGTATGGTCATACCATTTACCACTACTCAAATTGTTGGTTCATTGATTGTTTAAGTTGATTTGAAATAGTAGGTACTTGTATGGTTGTACCACCTCCTATGTACAATTGTACTATATGCTATTGCTTGTTTGTGTAGCTTGGTTGCCTTATCTAGTGGTCCCTCATATAGTCATACCACTTGATTGTGTGGTCGTATGTGACTTATAAACTGGTTTTTAAAGCTTATTTTAAAATAATTTATTATAGTTCTAATTGCATTTATTACATTAGCAACTTATCTATGCAACAAGGTAAGGATATTTCATGCTACTAAAAGTTGCTATCAAGTAAATAGTTTGATTTCTTGAATTAATTACAACCTTCTCTCTGTATATTGAATATTTTATTCTTTCTTACATTTGCTTTATTTTAAAATGTTATTGTGGGTTGGTGAGACTAATCAATTGGGGTATTGTTGTATTTTGAGAGATTATGAAATTGGTTTTGATCGTAAGGATTTGAGTGTAAGCCTTAAAAATATTAGAGATTTGATTCTTGATTGAAGAATCAATTTATATATTCTTAAAAAGAATAGTGAAAATCTAAGTTGTTTCCTTAAGTAAGTGAACATCGACAAGATTTATGCCAAACCATTACAAGTCTATGTTGTTATTTCTAGGATTTCAAATACCAAAAAGAAAAACATGACATATTTAAATTCTTTCTAATTGAGTTGTAGTTGAGTTGAATTTAATTTACTTGATTAATTTTGTTTACTTATTTTTTGATTAATTTTGTTTACTTATTTTTTAGTAGAGATGTAGGAGAGTTTATTAATTTTTTAAGTTAATTTAGTGCAATTAATATAAATTATAAATTGAATTGTTTATCATTATATTTCAAAAATAATGATGTATTTTAAAAATTTACATAAATTTATTCCAAAGTTAAATTGAAATAAATTGATGGAATAGATGAAAATTTTATAATTTAATTTGATCTCAATTCAAGAATTAAACAAGTTTATTAAATAAATTATAAATATTTTGACTTCAAAGTCTTTTATAGTCCTAATCATTTGCATTTTTCTTTTTGCTAGTCGCTCATAATATAGTTCTTTTAATTTAGTCCTTTTATTATATTTTGTTAAATGCTTTAGTCCATTTATAAGTCTTATTTAATATTGAAACAATTTAATATATTTTCTTAATAATTCTTATTAAATACATCCTTTTCTTTTACAATTTGTAGTTCATATATAATCAATTCTAGTTAAGGAATTAAGCCGTTAAAGTTAGAAAAAAAGTATAATGACTAGTTTTAAATTTGTCAAGGATTAATTTGTTTAATTTTTTAACAATAATTTAACAAATAGATTGAACCATTTAATAAAATAAAAATTCAAAGATTATATTCCTTTTTGTCCTAAAAAAAATATTCTAAAATTTTCTCCACATATGTCTTGAAATAAAGTTTTATTTTTTAGGTAGTAATTATTAACTAATGCAATTTTATAAATTCTAACAAAAAATAAGAATGTTCAAAATTCTAAATCTAATTGAAATGATGTGAAAAACTGATATTAATAATTAATTGATTCAATAATTAGATTTAAATTTTTATTTTATATAGTATTTGGTTTGAGATATTAAATTTTGGTTTGATTAATTCATAAAATTTGATTGAAACAATATTTCATATACATACATACACATACACATATATATATTTACGCACATATTTAATGGCTCTAATACTAGGAAAGTCATTCACAAGAGAATAAAAATCCTTAGGTAAAATAGGTGCTAAATTTAGATTATAAAATAAAATATGAAAGCATAAGATGCAATGATATACAATAAAATAAAAATAAGTATTACATTAAAATATAAATAATTAAATTGAAAATAATAAATATTGGGTGGTATAACTGATAACCATGCTTTTAACCTATATTTTCCTTGATTATGATGTCCTTTCAAGCATTGTTTTCATGTTTTCACTTTCAAACATAAACATTTTCACATAAAAATCATGCATTATCTTCATTCTCACTTTGTATTTATTTTGTAGCCTATTGCATGCATTTTATGCATTTAGTTATAGGATTTTTCATGTTAGAGCATTATTTGTTAGTTTCATGCTAGAGCATTATTTGTTAGTTTCATGCATACAACTCTTAGTAGATATTATTTTCCTCATGTAATTCATGTATATTGACTCTTTGGATCATGTTTTATAAGATTAGAAGGATGGCTTATGCATGAAATTTATTTTTCCATGTAGCATGAGTCATGTCATGGCCAACATCACTAGTGTTGGTCTTAAATTGGCATGTATTAATTGGCATTCGATCAATATGAGTCATATTAAGGGTAACACGACTTATGTTTACCTTCAATTTGCATTTCATCATATGAGCTCGACATGACTTGTATTGGCTTTTTCAGCCATGATTGTTCATGTGATTTGATCCCAAATTGAAGCCGTTTGATCATTTTTTGAAGGGTCATGATGGTACATATGAAGGAAGAGAACCATAAAGAGAATTTTAAAGATTGAAGATTTCTATTTCATTCCTTTAGTGTAAATTATATTTATGGTTGTATTACTTTTTATCACCATGTTACTTTACAATTCCATTTATTTCAACATGCTCTAGCACATTTTGATTATAAGGTTGGAGTTATGTTTTGAATAGAATGATGTTTCTATTTAGCAATCCAATTCTATTTCTTTATGTTCTTATGTTAGGATTATTGTTTATGATGTTTTGCTTATTAAAAAGGGCCCTTTTAACTAGTTGAACATTAATTAGTTGGTTAATTGCTTTGAAAGAAGAGTTGATTAAATTGAACAAATATAAGAAAACCAATAAGTTAATTTCTTTGACGTAAGAGTTAATTTGATTGGAGGCTTGAGTGTAGTAATTGAGCTGAATCACTAAAAGTAACCTAATAATCATAAAAGTAGATGTTAGCTTGTTTTTAGTAGGTAATATATCCTTTGAAAGAAGGACTTTTACATATAAATACAACCTTGATGAATTTTGAATATGATTGATAATGGATTATAATATCTTTATTTGAACATGATTTCATCCCTATATTGATTGTATATTAAGTATATTAAGTCTACTTAATTTATATACTTGCTAACTTAGGTAGATAGCAATGAATGATTAACTTATTGTTTGCTTAAATAATTAAGGAAATCAATAGCTAGTACTTAACCACTTTTGGTCCCAAAGAATAATATCCTTAAGTTGTACTCGCCATCTGTACTCTTGTAGTAGCATGGGTTCATACTAAGGATTATATTCATACTAAGGATTAAAACTTTAAAACTTTTTGAATTTACATAGATTTTAATAGCACCAACTCATTGCTAACAAGTTTTTAGTGCTATTGTTAGGGATCAACTATGTATATAGCTAATACTAATGATTTGAGAGTAGTTGATTAATTTAGGATTTTGTTTTTATTTTTTTGAATTTTATTACTGACTTTTGTGCTTTCTATTTTTGAGATAGGTACTGAGTTTAACATATGGAAAGATCTCATAGTTTGGAGAACTTAGAGCCAATTGACTTGAAAATAGAAAGAATGTTTTATGTAAACTTTAGAGCTTAGACATCTACAATCATAATGAATTCTTAAGTTTGAGGTCAGGTTAATAACCTTAAATTAGCATGTTTGATATTTAATCTTGATTTTTGTCTTTATTTTCATATGCTTATATGTTTGTTTATTTGTCTATCAGTATGTTTATTTAATTTTATGAATACTTAGGGTGTTTAGGATAGGTTTAGTTTATACATTTTATTAACATTTAACATTTAGGACTCCACACTTGCTTAATTTTTGCTTTGCTCCTTTTATTAAATTTAATTTTTTATTATTATATTTGTTTATGTCATATTATAGTATACTATTTCAATCTTTTTGGAATCCTTTTTCTTTTAACACTTTTCCTTGCTTTTAGTTTCTTTTTATGTGTATAAAGTGTTTTCCTCTTTTTTGTGTCATTATAGTTTATGCCTTCTGTTGACCCTGACTTTTCACCATTGTATGATTTTGGATCTTTATTGATTTGACTAGGATTTAATCTCTGGTATCGATCCCTGTCACGCCCAGCCCATACCTGGAATAACATGCTCCCGTAGCATACACAATGATCTCCTGTGTGGAAAACCACTATATACACTACAAGGGATACCTGTACACATATAAATAGACGTCGTATGGGGACAACAGATAGTATGGTGGTGAAATCAGTAAACAGAACCAAACATAACCCTGGACAACAACATACATTCAATTGAATGAACATGTCTATAAACAAGTATATTCATTAATATACAGAGGTTCTGATTACAATAACCGTACAAACCACCACCAACCTACAAATACATTACTGCCTCTCTTTTATATACAAGCTACAATACAAGGCTACAAAAAGAAAATATGCTCGGCTGCTCTAGACCACCTTGAGACAGGGATTCGCTGTTGAATCCGCCTCCCCGCTGACATTAGCAATCACTGCTGTGGGCCTTCTACCATAGGCTCGGAACCTGCGTTCATCAATTGATAAACGCTGAGTCGAAGACTCAGTGGCACTAGCTATCATACACGCATAAAACATAGACAAACATGTCAAGTAACAGACAATACGATGCAATGCTATGTTGTCCCGTTTTATTTTCCTGTTCTGTACTCTCTTCCCTCTTTCCTTTTTCCCTTATTGTGCACAATATATTTCCATACTGGATCCCTATGTACCGGTACTCAACTCCCAAAGGAGGACAATTATAATCTTGGCCCGTAGGCCCTTTTTGTTATGCCTATGTCTCGAGACTCAACTCCCGGAGGAGGAAATATAATATACGATTCCATTATGGAATCCTGTAATATATGATCCAGCATGCCTTTCCTCATTTTCTCTCGCTCTGTCATGAATATGCTAACATACAAGAGTATCAAATGGAACCTCAAGCAAGAATCATGAAACAAAACAAATCATGGGCAAATACGGGAATTAAATCCCCAATCATCATTTACTAAGCCATACTTGGCTTAAAAGCAATCAAAGAAGCAAAAAGCATCTCAATAGAAACTAGCACTAACCTGACCGAAGTTACTGTTATCACTTAGCCAAGTCTCTGAACTTCTACTCATGCTAATCCAAGCTCTTACGACGTAAAACCATTAAGATAGGGCGAGTTCTAGTGTTTAGAAATGTGTGGGATGGTTTTAGTAAAGAAAAGAAGGAAGAAACCTAATGAAAAAGCTAGGTTTAATTCGTTTAAAATGGTATTTTAAGTCACATACGGCCGTACCAAATACCCGTACGCCCGTATCAAATGAAAAACCCTGATGCACGGATTTTCCTACGAGTTGTCGTACGCCCGTACCATATTTGGTACGCCCGTACGACCCCAAAGTTACTGACAAACCTAAATTCCTGCGAGTTGACGTACGACCGTACATCCCTCTGGTACGCCCGTACGATCTCCAGGACCTCAATTCTCATGTTCCCTCGATCTTGGTACGCCCATACGGCTATCCGTACGCCCGTACCGCCTGCCTAAAATCAGGACATGCCTAATTTAAATCTCTAACTCATCCGAAACCTGTGAGAAACACTCCAAAACCACCCAAAACACATCAAACTCATTGTCCCTCATCCAACCGAGAAGTCACACTTCCCAATAAGGCAACAATGTCACATAATACCATAACAAGTATAAGCATACATACATACATACACGTATACACATCATCAATGTATAACCAAAATCATACGCATACAGACCTCTACCCGTATACTAGTGTACAAACTACTAGGGTCTCAACTACAGGTATAACAACTCTCTCCCCCTAAAAAGAATTTCGTCCCGAAATTAGAACGAAACTTACCAGAAAACAATTGAGGATATTGTTCCCTCATCAAAGCCTCTCGCTCCCAAGTCGCATCTTGACCTGTGTGGTGATTCCACAAGACCTTAACCAACGGTATCCGTTTGTTCCTTAGTTGCTTAACTTCTCGGGCCAAAATCTGAATTGGTTCCTCCGAATAGGATACGTCTGGTCTCACTTCAATCGATTCCACAGGAATCACATGCGTAGGATCCGATCTATACCGCCTTAGCATAGAAACATGAAATACATTATGAATCCGGTCCAAATCTGGTGGCAAAGCTAACCTATACGCCAACGGACCCACTCTCTCAAGTACCTCGTACGGACCAATGAAACGAGGACTTAACTTACCCTTCTGACCAAATCTCATAATCTTCTTCCACGGAGATACTTTCAGAAATACCTTATCCCCAACTTGATACGTGATATCTCACCGTTTTAAGTCCACATACGACTTATATCTATCCGACGCGGCCTTCAATCTTGATTTAATCAGCTGTACCTAATCTTCGGCCTGTTGAACAAGCTCAGACCCAATTAGGCGTCGCTCTCCAACCTCATCCCAATGTAAAGGTGTCCTACACCTATGCCCATATAAAGCCTCAAACGGTGCCATCTGTATACTCGACTGGTAGCTGTTATTATATGCGAACTCGACCAAATGCAAGTACTGATCCCAGCTACCTTCCCACTCTAGAATACAGGCACGTAGCATATCCTCAAGAATCTGAATCACTCTCTCAGATTGGCAGTCGGTCTGGGGGTGAAAAGCCGTACTGAAATGTACTTTTGAGCCCAAGGCTCTTTGGAAAGCACCCCAAAACCGAGAAGTAAATCGAGGATCTCTATCTGACACGATAGATGATAGAATCCCATATAACAGAACAAACTTTATCATGTACAGCTCAGCTAACCTCACAAAGCCGTAATCCAACAGTACAGGGATAAAATGAGTCGTCATAGTCAATCGGTCTACGATTACCCAAACTACATCGTGCTTAGCTTGCATCAACGGTAACCCTGTAACAAAATCCATCGTGATCCAATCCCATTTCCACTCTGGCATAGGTAAGGGATTAAGTAATCCAGCTGGTACCTGATGTTCCACTTTCACACCCTGACAAATCAGGCATTTCCGTACATAATCCGTTATATCTTTCTTCAAACCAACCCACCAATAATATTGTCTCAAATCCCGATACATCTTCGTACTTCTGGGATGATAAGCAAATGTCGAACTGTGGGCTTCCTCAAGAATCTGTCTCTTCAGTCCCTCATCTGCCGGAACATATAACCGTGTCCCGTGTCTCAAATTACCATCCTCATCCACGGTAAACAAGTTTGTCTTACCAGACTGCACCTTCTGTAACTGTTTCTAATACTCTATATCACCAGGTCCACTTCTTTGTATCTGCTCTGTCAATAGAGGCTTAACTTTCATCTGTAACTGTGCTAGAATACAATCAGACTGTAACGTCAAAGTGGCATTCAACTGTCGCATCTCATACACCGAACTTAAAGAAAACTGTCTCAAGCTAGCGAACATCTTTCGACTTAAAGCATCGGCAACTGAATTAGCTTTCCCCGGGTGATAATCAATCACACAGTCGTAATCTTTAATAAGCTCAATCCAGCGTCGTTGTCTCAAGTTCAACTCCTTCTGCGTACCCAGATACTTCAAACTCTTGTGATCTGTGTACATATAGCAAAGCTCTCCGTACAAGTAATGTCGCCAGATCTTAAGAGCAAATACAATCGTTGCCAACTCTAAATCATGTATAGGATAGTTCTTCTCATGTGGTTTCAATTACCTTGAAGCATAGGCAATCACTTTCCGATCCTGCATCAGAACACATCCTAAACCATTCAACGAAGCATCACTGTAGATCACATATGCTTAACCTGGAGTAGGTAGCGTAAGAACTGGAGCTTGCATCAAACACTCCTTCAACAGCTCAAAACTCCTCTGACATTCCTCCGACCAAACAAAAGGAACGTCCTTCCGTAACAACATCGTCAAGGGCAAAGCAATCATGGAAAATCCCTTAACAAATCGCCGGTAATACCTTGCTAAACCCAAGAAACTGCGAACCTCACTGACATTTCTGGGTGCCTGCCAACTAAGCACAACCTTAACTTTACTCGGATCCACTCTGATCCCCTCTGTAGAGATCATATGTCCCAAAAATGCTACTTGATCAAGCCAAAACTCACACTTCGATAACTCGCCAAATAGTTGCTTCTCCCTCATCCATTCAAACACTAATCTTAGATGACAATCATGTTCCTCATGTGTCTTCAAATAAACAAGGATATCATCGATGAACACAACAACAAACTGATCCAAATAATCAGAAAATACCGTGTTCATGAGTGCCATGAACGCTGCTGGTGCATTCGTTAACCCGAACGACATTACCAAAAACTCATAGTGGCCGTAACGAGTCCTAAACGCCGTCTTAGCTATGCTCCCTTCTTTCACCCTTAACTGATGGTAGCATGATCGTAAATCGATCTTAGAAAACACAGCTGCACCCTTAAGCTGATCAAACAAATCATCGATACGCGGCAACAGGTATCGATTCTTAACTGTCACCTTATTTAGCTGTCGATAGTCTATACACATCCGCATAGACCCATCCTTCTTCTTCACAAACAACACCGGCGCACCCCAAGGTGAAACACTTGGGCGAATGAAGCCCTTATCCAGCAACTCCTGTAACTGCACTTTTAACTCCTTAAGCTCATTAGGTGCCATTCGATACGGAGTTATCGAGATCGGTTCTGTACCAGGTAACACCTCGATTTCAAACTCTACCTCTCTCTCAGGCGGTAACTCTGGCAATTCCTCTGGAAACACGTCAGGGAAGTCACACACCATCGAAATCTCTGCTAACTGAACTCCTTTCTATTGTCCATCCATCACATGAGCCAAATCCGCCTCACAACCCTGTAACAGCAACTTCCAAACAGTCACAGCTATCACTAACCTAGCTGTCACTGATAGCACGTTACCCTTGATCACAATCGGGCCCTGATCAGGAGATTGCAGTGTCACTATCTTCCATTGACAGTCCATCACCGCACCATACTTAGCTAACCAATCCATCCCCAAAATAATGTCATACTCTCGGAATGGCATCTCTACCAGGTCAGATAAGAAACAGATACCCTGTATAATTAAAGGACAATGCCTAAACACTCGATCCACCACCACATCTCTGCCTAAAGGGTTAGAAACCACTATCCCATAGCCTAACCCCTCACTCAACATACCAATCAACTGACCAAACCGTAAATCAATATAAGAATGCGATGAACCCGGATCAAACAATACTAAAGCATCATGATCAGAAATAAGAACATTACCAAGCACCACATCCGCTGCTTGCTGCTCTTCTCGGCCCACCAAATTATAAACTCTTGCAGGAGCCCCAAAAACCTGGTTAACTGACCCCTGACTCGTGCCATGACCTCCACTATCTCGGCCTCTCCCTCGGCCTCTACTTCGCTCTGATCCCTGAGAATCCACAGAGCTAGGTCTCTACTGCTGTTGCTGTCAAACCTCGCCCTCAACAGCCGGTCGACTTGGCCCACCAGACCACTCTGGGCACTCCCGGGCAAAATGACCTGCACCGCCACATCTGAAACATGCCGTACTACCTGCCCGACAAGGTCCATAATGAGTCCGACCGCATAAATGACAAGCATATGGTCCATCACCTGTACTACCACCATAAGAAACAGGTCTCCCACTCTGTTCTTGCCGTGGTGGCATCGGTCGCATATCCGCCGGCCTAGGAGGAAAGAACTCCTGAACTTGCCCCTCTTCACAGAACTCGAAGAAGAACCCGGTCCCCTAAACGACCTCCTCATCGACTCCTGTCAAGCGTCCTCCTCAAGTATCATCCGCTCAAGATCCAAGGCACTAGCCATCAGAGCCGAAAAATCATCGTACTGAGAAATTTGTACAAATGCTCTAAGCCGAGGATTTAAGCCCTGCTTGAATCGCTTACACCTCTCTCTTCTAGACGGAATAATATGAGTCGCATAGTATGCTAACCGAGTAAACTCCTTCTCATAGTCGGCGACAGACAAATCTCCTTGCTTCAACCCCAGAAAGTCCTGTAGCTTCTGGTCCGTATAAGCTGAAGGCACATACTTCCGCCGGAATTCCCTCTGAAGATCAACCCACGTCAACACGGGTGGATCAGCTAAACTCTATGGAACCGTCTTCCACCATTCATACGTGTCCTCCTGCAATAAAGAGATGGCATACTCGAACTTAGCCGTCTCCGGACACTTCAATTGGCGCAACACCCTCTGTGTCCCCTCTAACCATACCTCCGCCACATACGGATCAGTCGTACCGGTGAAATCCGTGGCTCTATACGACCGTAACTTCATAAAGTACAACTTATACTCCTCCCTCCTCTGCTCCACTGGAGGTGGGGCAGGAACTGCAGGCAACGTCTGACTCTATGCCTGAAGAAACCGCATAAGCTGGGCAAACTGAGTTGCCATCGGGTCAATAGTCGATGCCTCTGCCTGCTTACCCACGCGCTCTCCCAATCCTGAGGAACTCTCTTGGGGATTAAAGTTATCCCCACCTTCCTCACCGACATTCACACATTTATCCGACATCAAACCTAATCTGTACCACACAAACGAAAATCCTACGGTCAGTAGTGGTCAAGGCGAGCAACATTTCTTTACTGTAGCTTAACAATCAGAGGCAGTAACCCTAATAAAGACACGTCAAGCTAAACCATAGCTCCACACCCTACGAGCTATAAACCATAGCTCTGATACCACTATAACATGTCACGCCCAGCCCATACCTGGAGTAACATGCTTCCGTAGCATACACAATGATCTCCTGTGTGGAAAACCACTGTATACACTACAAGGGATACCTGTACACATATAAAAAGACATCGTATGGGGACAACAGATATCATACACGCATAAAACATAGATAAACATGTCAAGTAACAGGCAATACGATGCAATGCTATGTTGTCCCATTTTATTTTCCTGTTCTGTACTCTCTTCCCTCTTTCCTTTTTCCCTTATTGTGCACAATATATTTCCATACTGGATCCCTATGTACCGGTACTCAACTCCCAAAGGAGGACAACTGTAATCTTGGCCCGTAGGCCCTTTTTGTTATGCCTATGTCTCGAGACTCAACTCCCGGAGGAGGAAATATAATATACGATTCCATTATGGAATCCTGTAATATATGATCCAACATGCCTTTCCTCATTTTCTCTCGCTCTGTTAGGCATTTACACTCCTAGATGTCATGAATATGCTAACATACGAGAGTATCAAATGGAACCTCAAGCAAGAATCATGAAACGAAACAAATCATGGGCAAATACGGGAATTAAATCCCCAATCATCATTTACTAAGCCATACTTGGCTTAAAAGCAATCAAAGAAGCAAAAAGCATCTCAATAGAAACTAGCACTAACCTGACCGAAGTTACTGTTATCACTGAGCCAAGTCTCTGAACTTCTACTCATGCTAATCCAAGCTCTTACGATGTAAAACCATTAAGATAGGGCGAGTTCTAGTGTTTAGAAATGTGTGGGATGGTTTTAGTAAAGAAAAGAAGGAAGAAACCTAATGAAAAAGCTAGGTTTAATTCGTTTAAAACGGTATTTTAAGTCGCGTACGGCCCATACCAAATACCCGTACGACCCCAAAGTTACTGACAAACTTAAATTCCTGCGAGTTGACGTACGGCCGTACATCCCTCTGGTACACCTGTACGACCTCCAGGACCTCAATTCCCCTGTTCCCTCGAGCTTGGTACGCCCGTACGGCTATCCGTACGCTCGTACCGCCTGCCTAAAATCAGGACATGCCTAATTTAAATCTCTAACTCATCCGAAACCTGTGAGAAACACTCCAAAACCACCCAAAACACATCAAACTCACTGTCCCTCATCCAACCGAGAAGTCACACTTCCCAATAAGGCAAAGTGTCACATAATACCATCACAAATACAAGTATGCATACATACATACACGTATACACATCATCAATGTATAACCAAACTCATACGCATACTGACCTCTACCTGTATACTAGTGTACAAACTACTAGGGTCTCAACTATGGGTGTAACAATCCCGATTATACATATAAGCCCCTATAACTTCTTCTGTGTATTATGATGAATGGAACATTTCAGAACTGGTAGGGCCCACCATGGCGCCTGGCGGGACCCGCTATCTATTCTGAGTGTTCTGTGCATGCAGAACACCCTCCCCTGCCGTATACGGGGGACAAAACACTTGAAATGTGGAGTATTGCATTTTTGGCCCCAGGTACTATTCATCATGAATAGTACATAGGTGGGGCCCACTAAACAGAAGCGGGG
>CANYBF011596247.1:0-16900 GCA_948192965.1 Dalechampia spathulata | reverse complement strand
TATAATGATGGATTATGCTTATGTGTGTATATGTATATGGAATTATGTGTATATGTTGTGCTATACGTGTTTATTGGCCTGGTTGTGTATCGTCGCCTTATTGGGAAGCGTGTCTTCTCGGTTGGATGAGGGACGGCGTGTATATGAGCTCTAGGATGCTCTGGAAGTGTGTTTAGGGTTAGTGAGGATGTTGGGACAGGTATAAATGAGTTTAGGCTTGTTAAACGGGTATAAATTGGTTTTTAGGAAGTGGTACGGGCGTACGGTTTGGCCGTACGGTCGTACGAGACAGGGGATTGAGGTTCTGGAGGGCGTACCAGAAGGTGGTACGGCCGGACGTCAACTTGCAGGAAATCAGGTTTGTCAGGTAGATTGTGTCCGTACGGGCGTACCAAAAGGGTGGTACGGCCGTACCATAACTCGCAGGAAGTGAGTTTGTCAGGCATTTTAGGTCGGTACGGGCGTACCGAAGTCTGTACGGCCGTACGCGACGTAATGTTGACTTTTTAAACGGGTTTTCCTTAATTTCCTCCTTTATTTTCTTTAGAAAAACATAACCCGAAACCCTACCTTATATCCTATTTGGTGATTCTAGCCTCCCGAACGTACAGAAACGCAAGATAGAAGTTAGATACGAGTAAAGACAGGATCACCGGCTTGAGTTAGAGGTTGTTTGCTTTTAAGGTTAGTGCTTCTTATTATAGTATTTCTTTGAGAAATCATTACCGAGTAGAGATTGCTTATCGTATTGTTAAGGGTTGTGTTTATATGCTTGTTTGCTGGTAACTTTGTAACATGAGTTTACGTGTGTTATCGAGGGAGAGATAAGAGAAAGAAATGCTTGAATGAATAAGGAAAGTATATGTTTGATAAATAAATATGAGTTTATGACTGTCAATAAGTGGAATGATTGATGAACCACGATATGAACGATGAAACTACTTGAATGATGTGCCTAATGATTATATGCCTTATATGAATGATGTGAGTGATGACTTATGCCTTTTAAATGTGTGTATTTTCTAAAGAACAATGGGATGTTGCATGAATATCATGTCATGAATCATAGATAGATATAGGAATACATGCATGGCATGCATAGAGTGTGGATAACAGAGGAAACGAAAAAGAGAGCTTTAAGCTCCAATCATACTGGGTCAAATGATAATGGGATTTCTTCGGGAATCATTATATATATATTCTCCTGAGATGGGAGATCGGGAATCATTATATATATATTCTCCTGAGATGGGAGATGGATATAGAGTGCAGGGCACTCAACAGATAAATATTCTCCTGAGATGGGAGATGGATATAGAGTGCAGGGCACTCAACAGATAAATAGCCTCCTGAGATGGGAGATGAGTACCGGTACCTACAGGGACCCAGTATGAGAGAGAGATTGTGCATAATCATAAAAAGAAAGAAAGGAAATTATATGTTCAGGAAAACAAGAAGGTGATGCATAGCATACTTGCATTCTCATACAATATCATTATCATACACATGTTTAAAGAGAAAAGATGACGAGGTACCAAGTGTGCAGTAAAGAAAGTAATATGTGAAGATGATGGAAAAAGGCTATATAAAAGAGGAGTGCTGAGATGATCACATCCTCATAGAACCGATGAAAAGGGGTGTTAAATTAACACGGAAAGATAAACACATAGAATGAACATGTTAAATGATGATGCATGGGCACGAATGAGCATTGATGGAAATACCAGGAAAGCATTATGATGTATTGATGTGTGAGATAGTTACCCGAACATGCGTGAGTATGTGTTATAGTATCTATATGCTATGTATGATATGGATGGTGTATGTCCCCGTGTGTTATGATATGCAATATGATTGGCTAGAGGAGTTGTATTATGTACGTTATGTTATGAGCATTAATGATGTGTTAGAGGATCGCTAACCATGATTTGTGACTTAAGCATAGTCCCGTAGTGGACATATTAGAAGGTGTTTATGTGTTGCAGGTAACTACCTTCTTATGGCTGGGTAAAGAGGTTTGCTTTACATTGTTATTATTCATATGATTGTTTAATTAAGGTTGTAGCACTACTGAGTGATATACTCAGCATTCGTCATTTGATGGATGCAGGTTTGTCATAACGTAGAGAACACAGATTCCAAGGCAACCATTCAGCAAGGTTATGTGAAGGCAGGGACTTAGAGTAGTAATGATTTATATGTAATTAATTATTTATATGTTTAGTAGATAGTGATTGTAATAGGTGTATATGCCGTGACGTGCTCCAAGTTTATTTTGCCTGCTTGCCCTTGATTATTATTCTCACATGCATGATACTTAGATGACGGTTATCCCTTGTAGGGTATATGATGGCTTCTTGGAGGGGAAATCATTGTATATTCTACGGGAGCATGTTACTCCCGGTGGGCTGGGTGTAACAAAATTTGATTAAAATTTCATAAATGACTTCCTTGTGAAACAAAAATAGAAATATAATGTTTAAAAAGAAAAAAATTAAAATTTGGTATCCAATTTGATACAACCCTTAAATTTATTGACATCTCAATATATCAACCCCAATCTAAGATAATCCAAACAAAACTCGATAGGTCTTCTTCCCTTAGATGCAACACATAATTAAAAGGGTGAAGTTAAGCCAACATGATCCTAATAAGAAGTAGTAAATTCACACACAAAGAGAACATGACGAGATTCATCGTTAAAAAAACATAGGATCTAACCAGAACGCTTTATCTTGAAAGTGAGCTTTGGTAAGCAAAATATCATTAGCTAATCTCCAAAGAAAATTTTTTAAGAAAAATTTTCACTTAAGGTAGATATAAAAGCCAAATCTTTTTTCAAGATGCAAAATGAAGATATAATAAATGCTATAAACAAAATGAAACTACTTTTTTTAAAAAAAATACTAGAATGTAATTATGAAACATTCATACTCATAATGAAACATATTCACGAAATTCAAAGAATGGAACCCCATATTATATATTAAAAGCTAACCAACGTTATAAGGATCCTAAGTAATAAAGTTTTTATAAAACATATCTCTAATTAGTGTTGGGACTTGTATATCTAAAGCTATTTCAAATGACTCATATTCTACATCTCTTTCCTGTAAGTCTTTTATTGGGTTTACTAATGGTTTAGCTCGCTTAGGCTCATAAAGGGCTTGGGAAAGGGGCAAAATCTCATACATGTGGGATTGGACCAGAAATTCAATTTGGATGGATTTTCACCTCTGCATATTAGTACTGGTAGACATAAATACCGTAAATTCATGGGGTCATTCTCCTCTCTTTACTTTACTTGATCCTTCTTCCATTGCTTGCTTGCTAGTTCAACATAGTTCAATATAGTATGAGGATAAATATCCTTTATGGATAGTAATATTGTCACGACTTGAGTTTAATATCTTTGTGCTTCATTGTTACTTTCAAGTTTATTATCATAACAATCTTCAAGGATATTTGAGTTATTATGACTTCAACTTCTACCATAACTACTACTGCCTTAGTATTTACTGCCATTAGAGCTATCCCTATCAATGCTACCCCACTTTCATCTCCTGCTGCTTCCATTTTTGCTTTTACATTTGGTGTTTTTGTGTTTACAGGCTTGCACTACCTCCATCAACTATTATAATTCTTGGCATCTCATATGCTAAGCCATTTCCAGACATTTTGAAGATTGAAATTTTCAATAATCAAAACCTTAAAAGCTGGCAACAACAAATTTTCACGATGCTTGACATGTATGGAGTTGCTGCCACCCTTACCACTGCTAAACCACAATAAGAAGCTAATCCAAAACACATGGAGGCTTGGACTGATACAAATAAGGTGTGTAGATATACTATCATTAGCACTCTATCAAATGAGTTGTTCAATATTTACTACTCTTACAAAGAAGCAAAAGAAGTATAGGATTCAATTATCACAAAGCATCCTATTAAAGATGTTAGAAAACATAAATTTATAATTGGTAATTTCTATAAATAAGAGATAGTAAAAGATAAAGACATAAGAAGTTAAATAAATCAATATTATAAACTGCTAGAAGATCTGATGGCTGAAAATATCACTTTCCCAGAAGAATTTATAGCTGGAATATTAGTTGATAAGTTGCAAGGACCATGGAAGGATTACAAACAATAACTAAAACACAAGTATAAACAGTTTTCTTTAGTAAAACTAATCACCCACATTATTATTGAAGATACCAATAGGAGGGAGTTCAAGCTAACGAAAGCAAAATAAATTACCACTAAAGCTCTCTTGGTACAAGATAAAAGGCAACACAACAAGTATGCTAAAAAATTTAATTATGTTTGTAGGAGTACTACTATCACCTTCAAAAAGAAAGGAATTTATTTTGTTTATGAAAAGATGGGGCATCATGCACTCCAACGTAGGAAGAGAGTGAGACCTGACAATCTTCCTAAGCCAAAGGAAAATTTGGTTGAAGGAGATGACATTATTGCAACAGTCATTTCTTAAGCTCTTTTAGTGATCAACGTGAAAGTGGTAAACTTTGATGCTAACACGTATATTTATGCAAACAAAGATGTCTTTACCTCTTACAATGCAATAGGAGAAGGAGAAGAACATGTCTAATAAATGACACTTTATTATGATAGTTATTTTTCAATAAATTTATGTTTTGATAGATCGTAAATCCCAATAGTTTTTTCCATCATTTTGTCCAATATTATTGTTTCTTTGATTTATAATGGTTAAATTACAAAAAAAAAAAAAATTAACGTTAACATAATTTATAATGTATATTTAAGGATATTCAATATTAATTCAAAAATATTATTCACTATAAAATTGAAAATAATAATATTCTCATATTCTCTATAAAATTAAAATGCAAACAATAACATATCAATAAGCTTTTGTTATGTATCAGTTTAATTAGCCAACAAAAATAACCAAATAAAGTCAAAATATTGGATACAACAAAGTTAGGAAAAACTTATGTTCAAAGTGAACCATCTAACTATTGTATACTTTTTTGTAGTTTTGAATAAAATTATATATGAGATTATATAAAATTTTAACATATGTATGATTGCTTTTTGACATGAACTTGTAACATAGTAAAATATATAAACAAAAAAAACTTTTAAAAATCTACTAATAAAACAATTACTTCAATACTTATTTTTAGTGATATAACATTGAACATACATTAATAAAGTAAAACACTTTCAACATTTATCACACTCAATAATAAGAAAAATACATTTAAATTTATTTTTATGAAACGAAAGAGTAATTTAATGAAAAATGAAAGTAAAAAAAATATGATATTTATATGAAATATATCCATGGGGAAAGTATTTAAAAATGTCACCATTTGATTACATATGGTTTCAATTTCTTACTGACAATATCATAGGATTCCTCTCTAATAGTAATATACGACCTAGCACATGAACATTATTAAAACGACAATCAATTTGTCCACTTCTGATATCATAGCCTTCTTTGAAATTTTTAAATATTTTATAATTCCATTTGAAATTTTAATTTTTAAAATTCATTTTAATTCAAGATTTTTTATTTAGGATATCAGGCTGGACAGCCAATATTAGAGCAAAATTCCCCTGTAATGACTATAATGCCCTTTGTATTTATACCGAAGAAGCGGCAAATCACGTGCAATTAATAACGCGTGAGGGGGTTTAATTCGGCAATCAATGCCTCACGCCTGTTACGTTCTCACATTTTTGTGAAACTATTTACCTTTACGTACTTATATTTAATTAAATTTTAAATTGTATCTTATTTTAAATCAATAATTTAGTTATTAATTATTTTATTAATATTTAATAATTAATGATTATCAACAATATTCAAATCAATCATTTCTTTCACTGTTTTATTTAATGTTGTATGGTTATCAAAATTAAAGTTAGTTTTAAAATTTTATTTTTTATCATCATCAATCATAAAATTTCATTTTCAATATATCATGACGAGTAATTAAAAATATAAGCAAATTATTTTTAAATTTAAATATAATCAAAATTTTTATTTGATGACAAAATTCTAATCAAATTATAAAATATTCAAAATATCTAACTTATCATTCATAACAAAATTTCAACTTATTGAATGACAATTGGAGATAAGAATGCTTTTTTAATAAATTAATTGATTTTTTTATTTTAAAAATATTATTATTATTATTATTATTCGCATTAGTACAATTTTGAATGATAGTTTTAGGAAACAATAATATTTCAAAAAATCCTTAATCTCAATGAATCCAAGAATCAAAATAAATATTATTAAAAAATATAAAATAAGAAAATCTAACAAGTCTACGAAATGCGAAATCCACGGCATCATAACCCCGATAACGACGCCAGAGGTGTTAGATTCACAAATGTTTACAGATTTGTCACCTTACAAACCAATCATAACATGACACGTACACCACTTTACTTTCATTTTCAGTAAACTATAGAATAGATTGAAAATTTTGGCGGCAAAGGGATCAAGAGAAGAAATTCAAATAAAGAGGCAAAAACCCTAGCGTGTCTCATATCATTTTCTTTCTGTAATTTCATTTTTTTCAAAAAAAATTATTCTCTCAATTTTGAGGCCTAACATTTATGCTTTATTTTTATCGTTAATCTCCTGCGTTTGGTCAATTTCTTTAATTGTAAGGGTTAGCCTTTTTTTTCCTTTATAATTTGATGTTTTTAAATGTTTTTTTATCATTTCTAAGGTTTTGCTGATATATTTCTTTGTCTTTGCAGGTAAATTGACTGAACAAGACGATTGATGAGATTTAATAATATCTGTAAGTTTTTTTTTTTTTTTGCAGTGGATTAAAGATTTTGACAGAAATGATTTGGATTCAGCATCTTTCATTTCTTAACCGTTTTGGGGAATTTAATTTTAGCATGCGCACTTATTCATAGTTTTTTTCTTTGAAATTCTGTGATTCAGGTCTCAATTGACGAGGATTTATGTCGTTTTTAGATTATTACTGATTGAATGTAAAATATGGGAAAAGTGTCTCCAAGAGATGGGGTTTCAAAAACTCCTAAGCAAAAAAGGAAGTTAAGGAGCTCGAGCAATAGGTATTTGAAACCAGGTGCCCTTGCTCAGCTTAGATACAGTAAGGCTTCCACGGCTACCAAGGCTTGTACTGATCTCGGAAAGAAAAGGGTAGCTGTGTTTACGGATAAGAAAGTTGAGGAAGATGATATTTTGATTGATAACAATAACAATAATAAGGTTATTGATAAAAGCCCCTTGTTGTTGTCGCCTGTGGATCTACTCAAACAAAGCTATTTGGTTAGGACACCAAAGACACCAAAGACCGAGGATTATGAGTCTGAGTCTAGACTCGAAGCTCTCCCAATGGATTTACTGGTAATCATTTCTTAGAACTTCCTATTTTTTTCTTCCCTTTGTATTTCACAGACTTTGTCAATAATTATGTTGAACTCATCAAAATGGTGAAATGATAGTTTAACAGTTTAACGGTAATAGTTCTGTTTAAACAGTGTTTAGGTTCTGTGATAACTTTCAGTTGTATCAAATTATTTTTAGTTTCCTTTCATGTTTCCTTCACATATTTGAGATGGAGGTGAATGAAGTGACGGAAAATTATATGGATTAGCATAAATTCTTTAGTCAACTCAAAAATGAAAGCGCTAGGGGCAATTAAATGGCCGTTTCAATGGATTGGATATGTTTTGCAAACTGAACCTGTAGAATACATGGATGGGTCTACTTAGATGCTCTCATATTTTTTTCGCAGAAAATTTATTTGTAATCTCTATATGTGTATGTACCTGTTTGATATATAATTCTGAAATATCATTAAGCTCATCTTCCTAAACTCTGTTTTCTTATTCTTCTGGGAAGTTTGTTTGTTATCTCTTTATATTATATTTTTCAATTAGCTTTCTCTATATGTTTATGTGCCTGTTCTGTATGTAGTTCTAACTTTAGCGGTGTCATGAAACTGTCTACTTGTATTCAATATGAGAGCGTGCTTTGAAAATATGATGTTTTATTGGTTACAGGCTTCTCAATTTCTGATAAAATGAGATGGCTAGTTTATGATGTCTTATGGCTGTAAAAGTTTTTGTTCAACTTTTTTATTCAAAAGAAAAGCTTTTGGTACATAGTCCAGAAAATTCTAGTTGTTAAAACATTGAATATTTCAATTGCTGGAGTTGTAAACTGAAATTCAATGAGATTGAAGTCAAAATGATAGTGATATATCAACATTATCAAGTCAGTGTGTGTGTCTGTTGGTACTTTATGCAGTTAGAAGATTGTTGGTTTTCTTTCTTCTGTCTAATTTTGTATCACTGAAAGCAATTATCTCTTGAATTGGGAAGGTGTTTGATTTTTGTAGTATATGTTCCATTCTTCTATCAGTATCAAAGGGAAAACAAATTGTCCCTTTTTCATTTGCTATATTCTCTGTTCTTTTTAGTTTGAAGCTTTTGTACTGACCACTATTGTTTTGTTATTTCTGAAGGTTAAAATACTGTGCCATCTACATCACGATCAACTGAGAGCAGTGTTCCATGTTTCTCAGAGGGTTAGAAGAGCTGTAGGTCTTTTAATCCCGTTTGAATAACTGAATGGATCTGGTCAAATAAATTTTCTTATTACACTGAATTGATTTTTTTTTTTTTTTTGGCAAATCTGTCATTTTTTGTTGTAAGCAGGTTGTGCTTGCTAGGCAATTTTATTTCAACTACACAACACCAGATCGGTCTAGACAGGAGATGTTAAGAGCGATGACACCACGTCCTACTGAACATTGGCCCTTTGTGAGGTGTTTAAAGGAAATAATAAAGCTTTTATATTGGATTCATTTTGGTTATGTTTTTGTTTTTGCTTATGTAGTTTTAACTGTAATTGCAGCAAGGGAAAGGGTGCATTCATGCCAAACCCACATACTCCAAAAGCACCAAAGCATGGTCCCCGGCCACCCTCCAGGATCAAAGTCACTGAAATGAAGCAAATCGCTGCTGTTCTCTTCCAAGACTCGGCATTTCCTTCGAGATACATGGTACCATCTGCTTTGTCTAAGCCCTTATGCAAATCTTTGGCTTCTAATCGAGCTCTATTCTATGAGGATGACTTATGCCAAGCTGTTGCTCAGAATAAGCTTCGGTGATCTCAATCCGGTTTGCCTCATGTTCTCTTTTTGTGTATAGTTGGTTTCATATCTCATTTGGTAGTCATAGGTCATGAAAGGAAGCATGCAATTTTGTAGCTTTGCTGGGTTAATATTATTAAGGGGGTGAAATGGACAATTAGATTTGCATTAGGAGTTTGAAGATTTTAGGAGTGGCTGTGGTAATAATAATATAATATAATTTGCAACTGATTACTTGTATATTTCTATAATATGTTTGAAGGAATGGCTTTCTTTAATACCTTGATTCGTCTCAAGGAGCGAGTGTTTATTGTAATAGTATTTTCATAGCGTGTTTATATTCTAGTGATGCGAGAAAAGGAAAAATATGCACCAGCGTCTGGTCAAACTGTGCTTTTCCATTTCGTTTGTTTTTCCTATTTCTTTTGCCTTTTCTCTTTCCTTTGTTCATTTGGTCTTTCTTTCGATGTGTTTCGGGTGAATTTTTCTAAGCAGAAACCATCATTACATGAACTTTCTTGTGTGGCAAGTAATATCGTGAAGGGGTATTTATCCTACATGGATTGTGAATGTGGGTTTTCTTATGCTTGCATATTTATTGAATTATTTTACCTAATAGTTTACCGGTTTCTCGGTGAATCTAATGCCCAGTTCTGTTTCGAGTTGAGTTTCAGTGGCTATGTTCTGGAAGACAAGTTCTGGTGATGCTTGTTAGGATATTTTTCAAATATTGAGGTTAATATCACGATAATAAAAGGCTGATTCTTCATAACAAGTTAAATTATAATTCTAGTAACATTTCATGGTTCAGTAGAATTTATATAATCACTTCCACTAGATATCGAACTGATTGATCATCCATTCTGCAATCCTAAAGTGCTGACCGATGAACATTTACTCATTTATCCCACAAGACATTGCACAGGAGTATGACTAAAACAAAGAAAACAAGAAGAAACATATCTGGAGAATGGACAGTTATTTGTGAAACAACAAAATGGATGAATTATTTAAAATTCATCTTCAATATAAAAGCAAACAAAAGAGTGAGGAGGGAGAAATTAGAGAGAAATCAGAAGAAAATGGGGGTAGAAGTAATGATGATAGTGACAAGAATCTCGTAGGCCTGTTGGGTAGGATGGAAACTATCCCAGAAAACGTATTTAGTGTCATCTTTGCAAGTTAATGGGTCATCATACCGATTACAAAGATATGTCACTTCTATTTTCCCTGTTCCGCAGCATCCTTTGTTTCCCACTTCAAACCCTGCATCCACACCATTACCCTTTTGCTATTTATTTATTGGTATGTCAAAATCTAATTAATCTGATTCTTAAGAATTGAAATACTTCTATAAATGATTGATTTTATGGATGCAAGTTGTTTCATTTTTTCGGTTTGAGGTTGAAACTTTTTGGTTAATGATGGACTCGAAACTAAAGTGAACCAATCCAATCATAAAACCAACCAGGAATCAGGAGACTGGTTCGGTTCAAGTTCTTTCTTTTTTGCAATTCAAGTGTTCATGGAATTTCTATTTTCAGAAAGACATTCTTGATATAGCCAGTTTGAAACCTTAATTTTACCGATTTGTGATGTTCTAAACTGAAACCAGTAAATTGATCAATTTGTATTCGGTTTGAAAAGTTGAATTATTTGATTAATCGAATCAAATCCAGAAAAGAATTTTGATTTGATTTATTGTTGTCCAAAACATTTTTCAATTTAATTAAATTGATTTGATATTTATATTTTAAATCAATTTTTTAAAGGTGAATCTGTGCTCACCCTTAAAAACTAGGTTCCGGGTTAGCTTGAACCGTTTAGATTCAATTTCAAATCTTTTCTCTGAAGCCAAACCGGGTATGCTAAAACGGGAACGATCGATTCCAAAACCACGACTAGACCCGGTTAGGATAAGAAAATTGTTTACCATAATAAACAGAAAAAAAGGGTGATTAATTGAAGTAATGGGTAGAGAGATTACCATATTTAGCAGGATTTTGGATGAGAGAAAGCAGAGGATTGTAGACATCAAGATAGACAGCAACAGCACCAGGAAGTGTAGAATTGAGAGAAAGAATAGCGGAGGCGAGCTTGGAATTGAAGATGACGGATGCTTCGTTTGCTTTCTCAAAGCAGTCTCTTTGAATCCCTCCACGAACTGTTCTTTGTGATGGCACACATCCTATTGGCGGTAAACTCAGCACTCCGAATCTTCTTGCTCCAATTTCATACAATTCCTATCAATTTCATTACCTCATCATACATCTTTTTTTAACCATTTGAAAATGGTTTGAATAGCATTTCTAAGTAATACCTTACTTTTTGAGATTCTATTTTTTAAAAAATAAATTAATGATTTTGATACTGATAATTAGTTTTGATAGTTATTGTACGTTTGATTAATCAATGGACATTAAATCCAAGTTATTAATGACAGTTGTTTAGTGTTGAAAAATAGGGTTCAATAATTAAAGAATGAAATTGATATATAAAAAGTTAGGCATTAGCAAAAATACATTTATGTTTTGTATTTTGATGATGTCATTGTCCGGCATTAATGGATGTGTGGACCTAATTCAAATAAGAAAGAGGAATTTAAATGGAGACGTAGTCATTCCTACCTAAATGTATAATTAATTCTGATTTGATATGCTGAGTCTTTCATAATCTCAAATCACACACACTTCATGAAAGCCTCGCCCCCAACCAATTTGATGCAAATATTAAATGAATGAAACATACCTGGAGAAATCTCATGCCATTCGAGACCAGAAGATCAGCATAGGAGTTTATATCGTAGTGAAGACTTCTGATGGGAAGAGTGAAATAATTATTTACGATATCATTGCTCCCTGTGCACAATATAAATGCGCTTTTGGATATTATCGTCGCTGCTCTTTCTTCTCCCACTCCTGCTTTTATCTTTTCTGTGTATTCTTTGAACTGCTTTATTTGATCTGATAATGAAAATGCTGACTGCAATTCAATGGAATTGTTCCTTGTCAATCTCGGTGATCATTTAATTTTGGTCCATTACTCTAAATATGTATGTTAAAAAACGACGAAGAATTTGAGAGAAAGATGTATTTAAATACCGCGATTGATGACGTAAGTGGATCGTAACCATTGCCGCCAGAGGCAAAGCACACTCCGGTGAGCAGATCTTCAAGCGTCAGACTTGGATCCAGATATGGCGGCAATGTTTCCTTTACTTGAAATGCTTCAGCTGTTGCATTTTCTATGTTCTTAATAATTGTCGCAATTATAATGCATTTTAATGGAGAAACCGCCACCAAACTCCATTCAGATTATTTATTTATTTATTACATCAAAAACAATATTTAATGTGTTTTCCCCAAAACTAAAAATAAAATTGATGAATTTATATTTTTAAAATAATTTTTAATTCTAATATTACATATGAATTCATGGATGGATTAAAATATATTAATTTTAACTTTAATTTATTGATGATCAATTCATCATTATTAAATTAAGTAATTAATGGTTAAAAGTAACAGAATATACAAACCGATAAGGTCAGAAGGAACTCTGCCATTGCTGAATCTTCCGGTGGGTTTGCCGCCCATAAAATCCCTGCCATACGGTGGAAAGTCGCATCTAGCGGTGGTTTGAATGTAATTGTTGTCGCCCGTGTCAACTATTGAATCTCCAAACACAAAAACTGCTGGAACTCTCTCATTGTTTGGCAGTTTTATGGTTGGAATTGCACTGTTTAGTGGTAATGACAATGACAAGAAAACCAACAAACTGAAGAAACAAAGAACAACCTTCATTCTTCTTCTTTTGCTTTTAGAGGGCTTGTCAAATGGATGATGCCACTATATACTACAAGCTTGTACTTGTGTATATCATAGTAGACTAAACGACAGTCTATAATATGGTCAATTATGATCTTACGTCTATTCCACTGAATTTATGATAATAACACAGTGATGGTTATGCGTCATCAATGAGAATAACAATAATTCAATCCTTTACTATATACATATGTTATATTATACTCTATTTAAGTTTCCTTTATTACCATTTTATTTTGTTTATTTAAATTTTTATATCTTATGAGTTTAATTGAGTTATAATATCTTCATAGATATATTTTTATATATACAAAATGTCAAGAAGGATAATACTACAACGAAAAATCTATTAAATAAAGATGAAATAATTTTAATTAAATTAAAATTTAAAATATAAATAATCGATGCACATTTATCATACATACATAGTATTTTGAATATTTTGATTCATGTTATTTAATAGCATTGCATGAATTAATAATTAGAATAATAAAGCAAGTATTAATCCAAATATAATGTTATTAAAAGCACAAAGAAACAAGATGATATAAGTAATTAGCATTAATATATGAAGTTAGATGCGTCGTTAACAGTTGAGACTCCATAAATACATTCAATTATTTTGGCTATTATATATATAATATAATATAATATATACGTGGCAGTTTATGTTTGCTGAAATTTCATGAGCTGGCCTTTTGATTTATGAATCAATATTGCCTTAATTTCTTGTACCTAGTGGTTCTAAAATTGAGATAATAATATATCATTTACATTCAAAATTAAATTAATAAATAAATAAAAATATCTAAAAAGGTCAGTTAACAAAATATCTCTCATGCATGCATTTATTTCATTTTCAATGTTTAATTTTGTAGAGACTCATTGGCGTTGGCAAAGTTTTCAACGACCTATCTCACTCATATATATATATAATGTTAATTATATTTCAAAAACATTATTAATGATAGATTGACTTTCCTGATTTGCAGAATCTTCTCATTACATAAAATTGAATTTTACAATGAAAAGTTTTCACTACAACAAAGTGTTATATTTTTAAAAATTACATAATTTAAAAGACATATTTGTTATGAAGTTGTTAATAAATTTAAAAATATGAACCAAAGTCAAAGCCATTTGTCTATCAGCCAATAATATTACAAATGGACCATTTTTGAATTTTTTTAATTTATTTTAGCGTCAAATATTAAATATTTAATATAATCATATTTATGATTATGATAAATCAGACAGATCAACAAGGTAATACAATATCATAAACAGAGAAATTAATCCAGCCATGAATTAAAATAATAGAGATGCAATATAAAAAATAAAAGAAATAATAACAGAAAGCAACCTACAATCTGCATCAGAAAGGAGAAAATAGCTAATAAACTGAGCTTGAAATTAGCAAAAGCATAACATAGCCAAGCTCTTGAAATGTTGATGATAAGAATAGATAGAATCCATGCGATGCAAGTTCTGCTTTTCCTAATAATTCCAGTCTATTAATACATAAAAATGAATCAAAACCGGAGATGTAAGACAAGGTGGGAGACCGCATATCCTCAATTGGTCATACACCATTAATTCTAGAAAGCGATACCAAGCCACCTGATGCTTCACAGAGATCCTAATTACTCTGTCAGGACGATGATTGAGCTTCTGCAAGAGAACCGGGAAGAGAAAACAAGCAAGGACGGGTAGGTAGAATATAAGCTGTTAAACTCCTTATTATCCATCTAAATCACAATATGGAACAAGCCTTTTGCGCTTTGTTCTTCTTTTTCTTCTGCTTTGGTGGTTGAAGGACAACTCTGATGGCTGCATCAAAGACCCCCTTCACATTCTGCATGACAAGGATCATGAAACTTAGAAATGTGGAAAGGACCAACTGTCGATCAACGTAAAAACTGAATGTCTGCAGAAAAAATCATGTACCTCCTGGGTTTTAGAACTGCACTCAATGTAAGCAGGTGCACCAATCAGCTTCCTCAGTTCCTCTCCCTATCATATGAGCAAAACAAGACAAGACAATGATGCTTATTGGCACTGTAACTAATTTTGTCAGAGAAAATGAAAAGATATTTAGGTGAATGTGGAAGCCAGACATGTTGAGTATTTATCATGAATTAAGGACTTTTATCTTCACCTGAGCTGTAGTAATAGGAACAGCACTGGGGTGGTCTATGAAGAATTGCTTGTCATCCCGAAGATCTGGCTCATCAGAAACCATATGAAAACGTAAGGAACACAAGTCAAGATCACCTGTAACAGGCATCTGATGGAAGGTTTCACAATCAAATCAGACAAGCAATTAATAAAAGGCAAATTATATATCTACTCGAACATTTGCCTTCAAGTACAAAAGGCATGGTATCCAAATGAAATTTTCAGTAATAATACAGAAAAGAGGATACTTAAAACCAAGTCAGAAACCAGTTCCAATCAAAGTGGCATTCCAAAATGTCAGGATCAAGTGAACACACGTCATCGTAGTCAATATATCTACAAGAATAATTGATGATCCCCAGCAATGTTAATGACAAACCAAGCAGTCATTCTCGACAAAACTTGTTTTCTCATACAATTTCAACATAAAAAATGAAAAGAAAATCTCATGCTTACAACCAGTAATGTACAAGCATTGAATCAGCTATTAACACCTCCCTCTCGTCATTTTCTGTGAATCAAACTCTTCATTTCCAACCACCCAGTGAAAAAAAAAACTTGAGCTAAAAACATTCAGGTATTTCTATCACGCAAACAAATCCATATGCCCAACAATGATTGGTCTCAAGACATTTTCTGAAAAGCAATGTTTAGCATGCACCCTTAGTAGTACATAATTCAAACAAAACCACCATCGTGTTCCAATAGACTCCATGACAGAAAACATGCAATTCTGCAAGTAGCTAATGAGATGGCAGGCATATAGGAAAGGTGAACACAACGAAGAACTCATTGTTGTTGCTAAACAAATACAATAATAGTTTTCTCAAAACATTTAGAAACACATGCTACCCATGCAAATTCTTCACAATCAAGCTTCAAAACTACAATTAGAACAAACAAGTGTAATGTCGGTCACTAAGCAGACATGTACAATACTCATGAACGGATCTGCAACAACAATAATTATATGTATGATAATGCATTATTTGGCAATATTTAAGAAAAATGTTGGTTTTAAAACCTTCAAACTCTAATGAAAGTCAGTTGAACTTAAAAAGATTTCTGATGTTAGGAATGCCACAAAATAGCAGCTGCGAAAGAAGTAGAAAACAATGCAAATCATAAAAACCAAGAAATTTATTGTTTTCAGTTTTATTTATATATCAAAGTCCAGAAAGGTAATACGTATCCGCGTAAAGGAATATTTACCGAGTTTTGTGCCCACAAGAACAATTGGGACGCCAGGAGCATAATGTTTCAACTCAGGAATCCACTGAAATGATGCCAGATAAAGAATGTCATCGCCATTATACAATTTTCCTATTTCCTTGCAATGTTTGAGATAAACAAAATTAAAATTGAAAATCAGATTATGTAATTACAACAGATATCAACCTTCTTGGAAACATTTTCATAACTGGCCTTGCTTATAAGTGAGAATGCCAGAATAAAAACATCAGCTCCACGGTAACTCAAAGGTCTTAATCTATTGTAATCCTCTTGGCCTGTTCAAGTGACAACATTCTCAGATCCATCACATCTAGGCATTCAAATTAAATCTTAAAAATGGCTAATGAAAAAGAAGGAACAAGGGAATGTAAATAAGCAAGCAAACAAAAAAGTGCTATTAATATTACCAGCAGTATCCCACAATCCCAGGTTAACAGTGGCACCATTGACCACCACATTTGCACTGAAATTGTCAAAAACAGTTGGCACATAATCCTGCTCCAAAGAGAAAGTTAAA
>CANYBF011595751.1:0-11310 GCA_948192965.1 Dalechampia spathulata | reverse complement strand
ATGGACTTATTTCTCTTTATTGACATCAATAGCGTATTAATATTAATAATTTGATATATCATTTATTGCTATTTATTTTAATACAGTATGTTATCAAATAATATTCATAATTGAATACATGTATAATGTTTTTGTTATTGGTTAGGGTTTACTTTAAAACAAAATTTATTTACTAATTTATTTTAACATTATATTTATGGATAGAAGGCAGCAAAATTAATCAAATTTGAATATACTAATGATGGATAATTTTTTTTTCATGCTTATATATTTACCATTAAATAAATTTGGGAAACTTGCAGCTTCAGGATTGCTTATACTCAATTCGTGTGAAAACTGGATCAGTGGACAATGCAGGAACTGACGCTAAAGTGAGCATTCGGATAGGCAACAATAATAATGATCGTATAGATATTCCAAATCTAACAAGCTGGGGTGGAATGCCTCCGGGCCATGACTATTTTGAGAAGGGAAATTTGGACACTTTCAGCATTCAAACCGGATGCTTAGCCCCTCCAATTTGTTATCTGAAAGTGAGTCATGATAATAGTGGAAATAAGCCTGGATGGTACCTCAGCTACGTTGAAGTTAGTATTATTGGTACCCAAATTTCCAAACGTTGGACTGTTAACCAGTGGCTTGCGCTTAGTGAAGCACCCTATTCTTTATCTGTTACCAAGGATGATTGTCCTGTCTAAACTTCTGGTGATGGTGATCGTTGAAGATGGCTACCGAGCAATGATTGTTCTTGGAAAGAAGTTAAGTGTGTTGTGATTTGGGTGTTTGTTGTTTAATAAATTTTGAGTAATTAAATCAACTAAAATAGTTTAGTTGATCAATGTAAGAGAGGGTTTATACCATTTCCTTCTTGTTTCAGAAAAGAAGCCATCCTATGATTTTATGATGTATTACCTATAAACCATCCTACTTTTTAATGAATAAGAAAATGTTATGGATAATTAAATATTTGCATGTGTATATGTGCACTTGTGATGTAGATGCATGTATGCATGTACGTTGTCACAGAGCTTGGTGTTGTCGAGAGCTTAAGCTTTCATGGTTTTATGCTCACCTCCTTTGTTTTTCAATCTTCTCGTCATTGTGCAGTAAATATTTGGAAATTTGCATATAAATGTACCTCGGTCTATTGGAATTGGTCCACTAGAAAATCAAAGAGAAGCACATGCCTATTTCTTTTTCAATGTATTTTTTTTATTTCTCATAATTTTAAATTTGATTTTGAAGAGATTTATCATTAAATTTATTGTAAAAATTATTTCACTTATTTTAAATTTTAATTTCTATTTCGTTTGATAATCAAAATAAAAGATAAATATTATTGAATATCATCACAATATACAATTTTTTTTCATGTAGATGTAAGAAAGGTATTTTAAGGAATAAAAAACTCAAACACTTACTAATGTGTGTATTTGGATTTGTTTGTATTTTTCAAGTGTTTATATATAGTGTTATTTTATGATATTTATTTTATATTATATTTGAGATATTTAATTATATTTGCTTAAGTGTGTGTAGTCCAAAATAGAAGTTAGATTTATTGCAGGAATTTACACAGAATTGGATATCGCCACCATGAATTTGATGTCGCTAGCATGACTCTTACCCAATGCAGGAAAGTGAAGAATAGTTGTTGTCGCGAGCATGAATTTGGTCTTCACGATCGTGATTTCATCTCTGATGACAACTAATTCAAGAAACAGAATTGGAAGTTTAAAAGACATTTGAAAGTTACAAGATCCTTTTGATAGACAATTATTATGTAATTTTTTAATAAAAGGTATAGTAGAATTGATGAGCAATTACTTCTTCCCTTCTCCATGGACCATAAAAGGAGGATTATAGATAGATAGCTAAGCGAGACTTGAAGATTTGTAATTACTTCTTCCCTTCTCCATGAACCATAAAAGGAGGATCATAGATAGATAGCTAAGGGAGACTTGAAAATTTGTAGGGTTAGGGAGAGGAGTTGCTTTAGTTTCTTTTTGTTTACATTATTTTTATTTTATGATTCTTTGTTAAAAATCCCTTAGGATTAATACTTGAACCCATTTAGGTTAATTTGTATTTCTTGATTTGGTTTCCAATTGCTATGAATGCTTTTGATCTTCTTTTTAATATCAATTGAAAGATTGAAGACTCTTTCTTATGTTCTTAACGAAAGTTAAGTGTATAATTGAATTGAAACATTCAAATTAGTAGTTCTGGTAAAGAGATTGCATGAAGACTTAATTCTCTCTTAAGAATCGATTATTAGTTTGATTGGAGTGGGATTAATCCGGTCAAGAGTTTCACTTAACACTTTTAAAAGAATTTAATCATTTCCGCCTTGAGAGAGAAGCTTTGACACCCTTAAATACGTTGAGGTGGCAAATAACAAAATTTAGAACGTAAATTTATGGTAGAGTATTAATTTCTATATTTTTGATATTGTTAAAATCCAAGTATTAATTTGCTATTTCATGAGATTTTATCGTTCTTTGAAAACTGTTAAATTTAATCTTTAAACTAATTTTTATTCTTGTTTGAATAAATTAAAGTAGATTTAGGTGGACGGCTCAAGGCGTTATGGATCGAAAACCATATTAGAATGAGACCGTTCACTTATGATTTGGATTTGTAATGTATAGAAAGTTCATCACTTACCCATTAATTAATTATGTAGAAGACAAAATGCCACTATGCTAACAATAAATATCATACCAGCAATGATAATGTTGAATATATGTGATTACTAAATATTATTTTGGTCATTTTACAGAATTAATAATGTTGCAAACAGCTATATGAATAATTAAGTTTTATGAATGATTTTAAGAGAAATTGGGAAATGGGAAAAACTTGTTGAAATCTATATATGTATTTGATTAAATTAATGAAATTATGTTAATATTATTAATGTAAGTTGTGTAGGGTATTATTATTTACACCCATCTTTCTTACACTAAATAATTTCTACAATAATTTAATTGACTGTCATTGTTACCATAATTTAATGAATGATTACTTGTCCAAGAAAGAAAAGAAAAATTATTATTATTATTTTTTATTACCAAAGGTTGACGGATACTAGAATGTTGCACGTATATTAACCAAATCCATGCTCATATCTATTGAAGAACAACCCTCGAATTTCAAAAAAAAATATATTTTAATTTAATATTTGGATACATTACAAACATATTCCATTTTTTTGAAAAATTGCCTTTACTTGATTTAGTAAAAAGTCAAATTTCTTCTAATTTTAAGTCCTTTACCAAGTTCTCTTCTGCCTTTTTATTTCTTATTTTAAATAACTATTAATTTTATTCATATGAGTAAATCATTTAATCTGCAAAGCTTAAATTGTTAAGTGTGATTCAATAATAATATTAATAAATCTATTGGCTTTAAAGTAAAAATATGCATAAACCTAAATCTATTTCTACCCTGTATTGAATTTTTATTAATAATTTAAGTCTTCATAAATTGAATGATTTCAGTTGCTAATGATTTATACTCGCTTTCCTGTGGATGAGCTGACAAGGTTTGGTTGTTTGTTGGTTGTCCATGAGGTGATATTTTTGTAAAGATAGAGAACATAACCACCGGTGGATCATACCCAAATTACGATTAGAATACCCATGCAACTGAAAATTGCATTCTTTGGATAGAAAAATATCATAACATTAAGTTTGCTTAAGGTTGCGAAACAGCCATTTAATGGCTAACCAATAAGTTTCTCCAAGATTGTGCATATACGGGCAAAGCTTAACCCAAATTTTTATTAATGCAACTTCAAGATATGTTCAACTTCAAGGATGGAAAAGGTATGGCTATGCAACCTGAACCACAAAACTCATTTCCATAAGACTATTTGGATGTTTGTCTCAAAACCTTATGATTCCTTAAGGGTCGCCAAGGCAATTCTTGAATCTCTCTCGGGTGATGCTGTTGAAGGAGGAAGAACGGGCTGCTGCAACACGCATGGGCTACGCTGGAGTGAGTGAGGCCTGATCCATCAAAATGCCTTGGGGCATTTTAGTTGGTTGGCAGATGGAGAAAAAAATGCCTATGAGATTGCAGATGGAGAAAAAAGAGGAGCTCTGAGACTCTAGGTTCGGCCTAGGACGATCAGATTTCATTACGGCCTAATAACAAAATGAAGATCGGGTTGGCAAACAGAATGAACCGGACTCAAGAATACCAGTCCAAGCCCAACAGAAGCAGCCTTTTGAGACTGGTGAAAGAATAGAAAAGAGTACAAGCACAGGCCTTTGATTTTATGCACTAGTGATTTCCCTCCGTAAATGCTTTTCAACTTTTCCCAAATTTCTTTTACCATTGTCACAGTTTCAACGTCAAACAGCATTGAATCCTTTAAAGTAAGAAGAATATTCGCCAACACTCTCACATAGTTTTTTGTGAAGTATTTTTCTATCATTTCTTTTGGTCTTTTTCTTTACCTGATAATGCTGCTACATAACCATGTTCACTTGTACAACATTTATCTGTAGTTTTCAAAGTGCAAACTTTGTACCATCAAAATATGGAAGTCAAACCTATAGCATTTTCTGCGGCCATGATAAACAGAAAAAACAACAATCTACCCAAAATGAACCAGGCTTTTGGTACCAAATTGTAAGGATCAATATTGAGTAAATGAATTCAGATATACAAATGAAATAGTAAAAAAAATAAAACAAGATAAAGATTTTACGTGGTTCAACAATAAGCGAGACTCAGAGAGATAAGCTGTATGTATATCAAAGAAAAAACCCAACCCATTTAAATACAACAAAATCCTAACTATCAATAAGTGACAAAAAATAGGCTAAGTATATATAAGATGATAACCACTTTCTTATGATGTTTTACTTTAACTATCACGATCACAATTCCAGATAGACGATAGACATTGTTTATACAATAGTATTAAAGAGACGCAAAAAGCTTGTTGATGATGAAAAGGTGAAAGGGTAAAATGCAATCGTAGAACTTTTTGAAAGACAAAAGACTTTCTTTTGACCATGGAACTTGCAATGTAGACAATGATCAACAACCATTGACTAAGTTTTTACTTCCTCGCCATATTTTGATGCAACAACTAGTTATCATGAAGGTTGGTTGATTAATCCGCACGGGTGTAGCCCAGTTGGTACTCGGGTGGTGTTGAGATCCCAATGGTCTTTGGTTCGAGTCCTGGCAGCCGCAGTGTGGGAGTTTCACCCTCTGGGTGGGCTCCTTGTGGGCACTAGGATCTGGATCCCCATCTAGGAGGCCGCTGGAGTACCGTGATTTACCTCCCTCATGATGCTCGTCGGGTCGGGCGGTGGGGGCCCTTGGGGTGAGGGAATCACCTTTTGAGATCCCAATGAAGGTTGGTTGATTAGTATAAAGCCGTAAGTTTGTTAACGATGATGTTGTGAACAGGATAGTTGTCCAAGAAATCAATGGAAGGGTTATAATAGAATGCATTTTATGTATGATGCATGCCAATTATTAGCTTGATTTCTATGGACAATATTGTTAGAATCTATTTATATGTTGGTATTTTTGAATTTTATAGGTTGTTACAGCTAAATTAAGAAAACTAAGATTTTAATCATGAAAACCAAAAATTACAGGTTTTGTTAAACTGTGAGTTGTGGGCATAACTTAAGCAATAAGACAAAAGCAGATTCGGAGATTTGATTGCAAATAAATCACATGAATGAAAATTGACTTTTCACATTTTGAAAATTAGATTTCAAAGTTCTAGTAGTTAGAGTTAGAATTTTTAATGATTAAAAGATGTAATTATCTCAGGATGTTTATATTATTTTAAGAACTCTATTCGAGGATCTCTTGTTCTCTTGTAGGAGAAATTATACCATGAAACTGTTATTTCATGTCAAAAACATAATGTACATGTAGGAAAAGTAATAAGAGGTCGACAATTTTTAAAAGTTGAAAAGAAATATTTATTTATTTCTGATATATATTCCCACATATAAAGATGTTCCTGGCCTTCATATTCGCTAAATTAAATTTGTTTGAAACCTAATAAATATTTATAAATATAATATTTTAGAAATATAAAATCATTTTCGAGATCTTATCTGAGAAAATATAAATCTCTTAGTTGGAATGATAAATCAATCAATATAGATTTCTTATTTCTATATTTATCATAAAATTTATTTCTATATTTTCTCCAAACAAATTTAGTTTTTTTTTTTTGTCAACATGATCTTTTGACATAAAAGCATCAAATTCCAATCACGATTGCCATAAAAGTATCTTATGCTTGGTTTGATTTGATTCTTTTAATGAAATCATTTCATTTATAAATAAATAATTATTGACAGCTGCTGTGTGGTATCAATTCTTGTCCGATAGCAGCTCAATTATGATGCCTCACTTTTTAAAAAGTAAAGATAAGAAGATAAGAAGCCCTTTCACAAAACTAACTTCCTTTTTCTTTTTGTGGAAAAATGAAAGTTAACCAAAATAATTATGAAATGATGACTGTAAATTAATATGCTGATGGTTGGGTGATAATTTTTTCCATGTCAAATTGATGGGAACATTATATGAAAAAAATAAATGTGAGTTATTTACAATTGAATTTATGTCAGATTCATATCAATTCATTATTAATATGATAAAAATTTGATCAATTAATCTAATTTAAATGTAATTTATAACTTGGATTATGTTTGATAGTATTATGTTAGATTGGAATCATTAATTTTCTTTAAAATTATATCATTACAATTTTATTTTTTATTTAATCATATTATTTTATGTTACATAGCTTATTTCATGTCAAACGTACCATATTATTTCGTATGACATGTAGATTAATCATATTGAACAATTCATGTCAAGTTGCTTGTATCAAATTCAGATTGAGTTCTTGTATCAAATTTAGATTGAGTTCGAGTTTATGTTTGAATTTTTGACAATTGAAATTTCGAATAATATTTCAATCTATCCTAAATTCATGGTATACATAAATTGATACAACTTCAATACAATCTAGTAACCTAAATTATTACCCTATTTGATAGATAAAAAAAAAATATGTGTTGTAATTCTTTTAACTATGAATGTATTTTTAATTTAAGATTTTTTTTTCTCAATAGTCTTCTTATAGTCATTTTATTAGCAAAAACATAATATCATTAGTTAGTATTTATGAAATATCATATTTCAAGTGATATTTTAAATTTCATAAAAATAAAATTAGATCATATATAATTTAATGAAATGTGTATGTTTTATGCTTAATTTACAAACCATAAGATATAAAATTTAAATAATTTGAATTTTTTTTATTAATTGTGAATTTTCATGATGAAACCCGGTATCAGATGATCCCTGATAAATAATTATGTAAAATAAAAAAAACCTCATATTTGTCTATCAATTCATTAGCATATTTCATGATGAAAAATTATGATTGACAGATTTTCATCCTAAATGATTTGAAAAATGTTATGATGAAAAATGAATTTTCCAATGAAACAAAAAAAAAAAAACTCCATTGCAAAAAAATGCTAGAATATTTTTTTGGTAAATAAGTGATAAAAAATTATTAATTGATTCTAATTAAAATAATATTATTTGAAATAAGAAAAAATAAAAAATAGAATATTAAAATAATATATTTTTAACAAATTTAACAAGTGGAACTTAAAAAAAGTTAAAATAAAAAGAGCCCTATATCTAATTTCCTTAAACTTATGAATATGTGGTGATTAAATATTAATCGTCATTTATCTGTTTGCTCCCATATAATTTCTTCTATCCTAAGCATTCATCATTTCTTACAATCCTGTCATCTCAACATGGCTGATGCTCTTATTTCCTTAGTCTTGGACCGAGTGACCTCTCTCATTCAGAGTGAAATTGATCAAGAAGTGAAGCTTGTGGTGGGTGTCAAGAAAGAACTTGAAAGACTCACCAGTAACCTTCAGGCAATTCATTGCGTTCTTGCTGACGCAGAGGAGAAACAGCTCAAGCAGACGGCTGTCAAAAATTGGCTCAACGAGTTAAAAGATGTAGCCTTTGACATGGAAGATGTCCTCGATGAGTGGAACACTGCTCGTTTGAAGTTACAAATTGAAGGAGGCTCTAATTCGGCTTCCAAGCCTAGTAAGAGGAGGGTGCTTTCAATCATCCCTTTCTCCTGCTTTCGTTGCAGGGAAGTTGGTCTGCGTCATGACATTGCTCGCAAGATCAAAGATTTGAATGAAATGATGGACCATATAAAGAATCAGAAACATATGTTTCACTTCGAGGTTGGAAAAGGCATGGTCATACAACCGGAACCACAAATAACCATTTCCTCTATTGACACATCATACGTACAAAGCAGAGAACAAGAAAGAACGAGGGTAAAGAACCTACTGTTGAGCGAGAGCAGTCATGGCTCAGCCATCCATACGGTCTCTATACTAGGGATGGGGGGAATCGGCAAAACAACACTTGCCCAATTAGCATTCAATGATGATGAGGTTAAAGCTCATTTCGATAAGACTATTTGGGTGTGTGCGTCAAAACCTTATGATTCCTTGAGACTTGCCAAGGCGATCCTCGAATCTCTCTCAGGTGATGCACAAAGATGTGATGAATTGCAGACTATGGTTACTCGAATTGAATAAGTTATCTTGGGAAAGAAATTTTTGCTGGTATTGGATGATGTATGGGAAGATGGTCCTGACAAGTGGGGAAAATTGAAACAATCTCTCTTGATTTCATAATTTATATACAAATACACAAGTTGATATAATACCATCAAAAATTCACACATTCATGAGCATTACTTCACTCGTTGCCAACTAGTTATTATTAACTTTCTTTTTGTTAAATAGTAATTTATATTAATATTATATTTCATTACTCTATTATCATTTTATATGTTTAGTAGATATAAAAATTGAATCTCTTATAGCTATGCATAGTTATACTCCCTTGATACCGTCGTGCATTATTAATAAACTGGTTATTAAGCGCACAAGGATTAATTCAAACATAACAAATAATAATCATAAAACATAAATGGATATGCAATGATAGATACGACAATAATATTGTTTCTTATGGTTGAATAATCTTTTTTTTCTTTTATTCACATTTTAAATACATTCCACCCTTATTTTTCTTTCTAATTTAAAGACATATCAAGATAAAATAAATTAAGAAAAATAAAATATTTCCCCATCTTATTTTAATTTCTCCTATTATAAACTATCCAAATATTGGGTGGTTGACTTCATTTTCAGAAATATCAAAGGTTGAAGAGGAAGATCCAGGAGATGGCGCAGGGGCTGACTCCGGTGTGATGGCATAAACAGTTAGCACAGCTAACAATAAAACCATAAGAGCAATGAAAAAGGCCTTAGAAGTAGTAGTCATTTTTTCCTTGACAATTACACTTTTTTTAAAAGGACTCCCTTAATTTATAAATAAGAACAATAATTTGAATGTGATTAACTAAGATTGGAGGGGAGATTTATATAGTGAAGAGAGGGAGTAGGATTATAGCAAATTTAGTAAATTGAGTTGATCCTCATGTTATGACGTTTAGTTTTATGGTTGGAGAGTGATCCTCGAAGATGGTTGAGGGGAAATGTGTATCTTTGAATGGTTTAATGTTTTATGAAATTGATTAATAGCCATTAAATAGTACTTACTTACTTGACAATTACACATCATGACCATTACTTACCTGACTCATTGCCATCTAGTTATTATTAATTTTTTTTGTTAAATAGTAATTTATATTAATATTATATTCCATTACTCTATTATCATTTTATATTTTTAGTAGCTATAAAAATTGAATCTCTTAGAGCTATGCATAGTTATACTCCCTTGATACCGTTATGCATTATTAATAAACTGGTTATTAAGTGCACAAGGATTAATTCAAACATAACAAATAATAATCATAAAACATACATATATATGTAGAATGATCAATGTGACAATAGTATTGTTTCTTATGGTTGTATAATGTTTTTATAAGGTAAAATGGTTGTTCTATAGAATAATCTTTTTTTTTCTTTTCTTTTATTCACATTTTAAATACATTCCACCTTATTTTTCTTTCTATTTTAAAGACATATCAAGATAAAATAAATCAAGAAAAATAAAATATTTCTCCATCTTATTTTAATTTCTTCTATTATAGACTATCCAAATATTGGGTGGCTGACTTCATTTTCAGGAATATCAAAGATTGAAGAGGAAGATCTAGAAGACGGCACAGGAGCTGACTCTGGTGTGATGGCATAAACAGTTAGCACAACTAACAATAAAACCATAAGAGCAATGTAAAAAGCTTTAGAAGTAATCATGATTTTTTCCTTGATAATTACATTTTTTTTAAAAAAGGACTCCCTTAATTAATAAATAAGAACAATAATTTGAATGTGATTAACTAACATTGGAGTGGAAATATATATAGTGGAGAGAGGGAGTAGGATTATAGCAAATTTAGTAAATTGAGTTGATTCTCATTTTATGACATTTAGTTTTATGGTGGGAGAGTGATCCTTGAAGATGGATGAGGGGAATGTGTATCTTTGAATGGTTTAATGTTTTATGAAATTTATTAATGGCCATTAAATAGTACTTACTTACTTGATAATTACATATTCATGACCATTACTTACTTGACTCATTGCCATCTAGTTATTATTAATTTTCTTTTTGTTAAATAGTAATTTGTATTAATATTATATTTCATTACTTTATTATCATTTTATATTTTTAGTGGTTATAAAAATTGAATCTCTTATAGCTATGCATATTTATACTCCCTTGAATCTCTTATAAAAATTGAATCTTTTATAGCAATGAAAAAAAAGAAGAGGAATGGGAAGCAGCTACCTTTGGTCTTTGGATAAGGGGAAGTAGAAGATGCAAGAGGTCTTTGGAGAAGGGAAGCCATAGATGCAACGGGTCTTTGGAGAAGGGGAAGAAGCAGATGCATCGTACTAAACAAATGGAGGCGCTAGCTTAGGTTTTTCCATGCAACCTTGTTGGGCTCTTTTGGGCATAATTTTTATTGGACTTGAAATTTTATTTAAAATATTTATTAGTAAATTATTCATAAATTCAATAATATAAAAATTAATTTTCCAAATAAATAATATATTATTAATTATTAAATATGTAACATGATATTTATATATAAGTTAAGCATATGTTAGATATGATTATATATGAAATAAATAATATATTATTAATTATTACATATGAAATAAATAATATATTATTAATTATTACATATGTAATATAATATTTATATATAAG
>CANYBF011595713.1:0-28881 GCA_948192965.1 Dalechampia spathulata | reverse complement strand
CGCAACGTTTAAAAAATTGGTCCATAAAAATTTTAAAAAATAATCAGTATAATATTAATCGGTCGGTTCGGTTATTTCAGTTTTTAATGAATCAATAACCGAACCGAACCAAAATTTATACTTTTTCCATTCTCAAAAACCGAACCCGAACCGAGCATGACAAAATCGAACCGAAATGATTAAATCGGTTCGGTTCGGTTCGGTTATTCGGTTCATATTCCATTTTGCTCACCCCTAATGAGAAGGGCCCTCGGATACGGTACAGATGTAACCGTAAATGTGGGCTTCTAACCAGCTCTCCTGGTTTTGAAAGACCGGTTTGACGCGCCAGGAGATATGGATCAAGCCCATTATTGATCCTCTTCCGGTTATATGGTCTAATAATTCCAAGTTCCATACGACCGCCACAAACTTTTGGGTTCACATAGCTGGTTTGTTGGATCAAACAGTTGTAGGCCCATTAGCGACGAAGAATAGGAACAGACAACAAGTGATCGTCAAATGGTTGTATCTCGACGGTCATCTCTCAAGTGACAGTAATTCTCCACCGCTCGATATCAGCATATGCTTAATGAGAACATATATTGTATACAATTATTTTTCTCACTGCCAAAGTTTGCAAGTTGTTTTTGATTATTGAAGTTAATCTTCATTTATTTATATATTTCACTATAAAAAAATCCTTAAATATTTAAGTTGCAATAAAATCATTGCAAATCATATAAATTATACATTTTTAAAATCAATTTATCATAATTTTCTTCATAGTCTTGCAACCATTTTAAAAATTATAACCAAAATATATTTATAAATATTTTATATTTGTTAAATATTTTAATAATTAAGTTAAAATATGTCATATTATTCTATTAATGGAACAATTAAATTATGTAAACTTTTGATCGATAAATCTATTTCACTTAAAATTAAATTAAATTAAATCAATTTTTTTCTTTTACAATAATTTATTTTAGCTAGGATTACTATATATTAATTAATTCTCTTTTTTTTCATAGAATATAGTATCATGATAAAAAAAAAAATATTAAAATTTAAATCCTAAAAATCTCTATCTTGAAAAAATAAATAAATAAGTGAACTATCATAATTAATTTAATAACGATTTTATTTGATGGGTTTAGATATATAAGTATATTATAAAAAAAACAACTTGATTTTTGTTTAAAAAAATAAAAAATAATCCTGTCAGCGTAGAGGGGAGAAATGGGGCTGGCTAATAAATTTTAAAAGTAATATCCCTGAGAGCATTTTTGTAGGAAGTGCCTCCAAAATTGAAACCCACAAGCCACCAAGATTGCAAGCTTCAGTTGGTGAAGCTATTCTTTTAGCTATCTCCACATGCATCAATTATTTGGACATACATACATATACATATACATATACATATATATATACATATATATATATATATATATATAATGTTGTAATTAAAATAATTAGAGACAAGAGTATTAAAGAGGTTGTTGGGCTATATAAATGAATGAGAGTGAATGAACACAAGGATACAAGGGGAATACAGCTATCAAAAAAGGGAGAATAATGTGTTTGTAATGATTGGGTAAATATTAATATGGCAAAAATCACAAAGAAACAACACTCTAAAACAGTGTGCATGAAAAAGGCATTTTCCTTTTTATATATAAGCTCTACATTCGAAGCTTGTGTCTTCATTCTTTTGTCTTCCTTATGTTTTGGGCAAGCCCCCTTTTAACTCTAACACTAACACCACAACTATTGGAATTTAATCATATATATATATTATACCTTACCATTTTCAAAATTATTATCAATACTCATTTTAAAATTAATTTCAATTATGTGATCATTTAACCAACTTTTAGGTATGAAAATGTTATTTCATATATAAAACCAACATAAAAATAAAAATGGGCAATGCTATAAGGGAAACTTTCAAAAATAAAAAAAAAAATTAGTACATTTTTTAAAAAATTGTAAAAAAGTGAATTTTTAAAAATATTCATAAATAGAAAACTTTTCAAGATTCAATATTTATGTATTATAAGTTAAGAAAAATTTAAATTTATCATAAAATATCATTAGAAATTATAAAATTTTATAAAATAAGAAATAAAATTTATTATTTTTATAATTATGTCAAATTTTAATGTATAATTAAAATGCCATAAAAAGGGGAAAAACTTGGACTCCATATGAAATGGGTATCTATAAGCACATGGTTACATTCCTTACTTTCATGCTTTGTATTAGTTTGTTTTATATGTTGTCGTGATGAATGAAAGACTAAAGAGCGTGGACGCCACAGAATTCTCCATCAGAAAAGTTCCAAAATAATATTTTTCTTGAATAATTAATTAATCAATTAATAATATGATTATCGTATTAATTAAAGCCTTTTTTCATGTCATTTAGCTGTTGTATATCTTTAAGTTTTAGGAATCCTCCTCAAAATTCTCAAGATTAAGATATAAAACATTAATAATCTCAACTTATATACTTCTCCTTATGTGGGTTCCTCGGATTCTTCTCATACTCTTCTTTTTGCTGCATGCCATTGATTCCGAAACCTTCACATATGCTTATATCTACTGATTATCCAAGAAAACTGATTCAGCTTTTTCCTCCTAAGACTCTTTTATTATAATTAACCAATGAAATAATGATATAAATAATAAATAATGATCAAAATGGTTAGTTAATCTTATAATTAAAAGTTAAATCTTATTTATCATTTCATTGTTTATATTTGTTCTCAGCGATTGAGATTTTTTCCTAATGAGTTTTAAATCTTTAATTAAGAGAATCTTGATTCAATATTATACAACTGTAGATATTTTTTCCTGAAAATATCTTTAACTTCCAATTAATTATTTTATTACATAGTTGAACAAAAGGCTAATGGATCTTCATAACACAAAAATGTAAATAGAAAAAAAAAATCAAAATTCTAATACAAGTATACCACCAGAGAGAAGGAAATCCAAACATATGCTTTTGAGCAATGCAGATTAGGGTGGGGCATTATCTTTTTTGTTTCCTCAAATTTTTTTATCAGTACTTACATTCTTAAGTCTATGTATTAGTAGTACATATTTTATCTTTTAATTGAAATGTATGTAATAAAATAATTTTTCAATTGGGTATTTTTCATATTATAATTTTGAACCTCTGTTTAACAAAGGGTCTTGTTGTAATATGATTGTTAATTGTAAGTTAGCATCTCTTCAAATAAATCATAGACTACATCAATTGTCTTTTTCATCAAAGAACCTCTAACAATAATATTAATCATGTCTTTAGTTATGATGTTCCCTTGAAAGATTATAGTGGAGATAATTCCTTTGTAACTTTTTGAATCTCTCCCAGGATTCATAAAGTGATTCACCATCGATTTTTTGAAAATTGGTGATTTCCTTGATAATTTATTATCATTTTCACTAGTCAAAAATATTTAGATAGAAAATTTTACACCAACTAATTCCATATAATAATGAATTTTGGTATGAGAGAATTCAAATATACTTTCTCATTGTCCTTTAAAGTGAAGGGAAACAACCTCAACTCAATAACATCATCTAAAACCTCATTGTATCTGAAGGTATCACAATCTTCTAGAAATTAATGATATGAGTGTTTTGAGTCTTCATTAGCCAATCCATAAAATTGAATTGATGATTGAAGCATTTGAAATAAAGTATACTTGATCTTAAAATTATTGCATTGACTGGGGTCTTCTAACACTTTGTTGATTAACATTGAACCTTAATCCCATTACATCTATCAATATTATTTATTCTTCCATCATTGGAATTGGAGTTTGAGACAATTGAACCTTGCTTCTAATTTTTCTTTTCAAAATTAGCAAGACCTATGTAAAACTCTTCAAGTGATGACTTTGAATGTTTCATTTTCTTCTTTGTCATACACCTAGGCAAGTGCCTCAAGAAAATAAAATTAACATAAATAAAATGAAAAATAACACTTGAATCAAATTTCACTATTCTTTGTATGGTGTTAAACAATAAAGTTCCTAGCAACAATGTTAAAAACTTGATGATTTTATTTTATACTACAATTTTGAATTACAAGCGAATGACCTCATTGTAATACAGCTGTCGACCATATAAAAATTTAAGTTTATCCATCTATAATTTTAGCTGAAAACTTCTCTTTAAAGATGGAGTTGACTAAATTCTTTTAAAATTATTAAGTAAATCTCTCAACTTGATCGCTCAACTGCAATCAAACTATGAAGCAACCCTCAAAAGAAATTAAGTTTTCATGTAAATCTCTTCATGATAATGCCTAATTTGAATTAATGTAATTCTTATTGATAACATAGCATAGAGTATTTAATTTCTTAATTAAAATAAATAAGATCGTCATAAGCAGTCATAGCAAAATAATAAAACCAAAGCACCAAACACAAATCCACCCCAAATGAGTTTAAATATCAATCCTTAAAGGAATTTTAGTAACTCAACATCATAAAATACCAACAAGACTATAAAAAATATGAACAAACATAAAATAAACTTCAACTTTAATAAACATAATTAAAATTTAAAAGAAGCATACAAAAAATAATTTAAAATAACATCAAAAACTTAAAAATACACATAAACTCATAAAAATCACCTTCATTAAATTTTATTTATGAATTTTCCATTTAAAACTATTATATAATGGTGTTGGTTTGAGCAATAAACAAATTATTACATCAAAAGTTTGAAATGAAAAGCGTTTCTCAACCTCAACCAACCCAATGGGGCACCATTGTTTGTTTGGAAGAAGAATGATTAAACAAAAATCAAGCCAATATTTACCAAATAAATAGAGAAAAATTTAACATTATAGATATTATGAAGTTCTTATATTTTGAAAAAAAAAATTATTATAAAATTTTTTATGTTTCTATATGATATGTTATTGTATTTTAACTTGAAATCATTTGATATTAAATTTAATAAACATCTTTTCAAAGATATGATACATGTAACATAAAATTAGAAAGATTTCTCTAAATAATCAATAAAATATTAATAAAAATGATAATTTTTATATTTTAACTAGAGATTTTGAATTCCAACATAGAATGAAACAATTTATATTAAAATAAAATATAATTTAAATATGAATTACTTGATACTTAATTGAAAGTAATAACAATCTAAAATGATGAAGAAACTAGGGTTATGTTCATGGGGCATGAGGCTATAGTGCATAATGCCTAGGGAAAGATTGCATGCGGGCCTACAACAGCTTGGAAATCACATGAAGCATTTCTGTATGTATATATAATAAAAAAAGTTATCAGAAGTACGGTTACCATAGAATGTGACAAGTCAATCATTTACCAATGATACATATTTATAGCTAATGGGTATGCACACACTCACCACCACTTTTGCTGATGACAAGTTCATGTCTATTGCTTTGATTCCTCAGACTTCAATTATGAACCCTTGCTTTTCTTAATTTTCTTTTTTGTTTTACCCACATTTTATTCTTCTGTTCTTACCATTTCAGCCTTTAAAAATAAAAAATTCATTTACGAATTCTGATATTTATTCATAATATTAAAATAAAAATTGTCGATATTTATGTGTCTAGCTAGTTAATGTTACAACTCTAATTAAAATAAAGTTTACGTTTTTGATACTTTTCTGAAATTAAGTATTTAATGGCTCATGAAATTAAATATTTAACCCTACCTAAAAAATTTTGAAATTAAGTGGATAGAGGAGAAAGCAGGGTGTGCCCTAAATTGGGTGGCATGGTCGAGTGGTCTATTTAAAGGTGGGGGTAAATGGGTTTGAAAGGAGTAACACCAAGGGAACAAAAAGATCATATGAACATCACGTGCAAAGTTGCAGTGGTGGAATTCTTCATTCTCTAAGGAATAATCCTATTCTATTGGTATAAACGCATGGATTCGTCCGACCCTTAAATAGTGACTCTTCATATAAATTATTTTTCCTAAATAAAAATAATTTCGTAATTATTTTCATGTTTGGACCCGTATGTGCCCATCCGAATATCTCTAACTGGTCCATACTAAGATATGGTTTTTGAAATTTTAGGGAGAATGTTTGCTATGATCGCATTATGAATGCCTCTTCGGAGGTGGGTTTTTGTTCCTTGTGCCAAATTCACTTTCTTGATTTCATTGATGGTAGTTAAGAGTGAAACCCGACCCTAACATAGCTAAATTAACCTAAAAATTCCTTTGAAAGTGAAATGTAATATTCCTATGATTTTTTCAAAAGGTGTCCTACTTCATACTTCATATTTTTAACGCTCCTAACTCTAAATTTTTTAATCATAACTATTCATATTTTAATTTAAAATTTGAAGGATTTATATATCAAATGAGTGTAAAAGTTGTTATGCTTTAATTTTTAAACTCAAAATCTTTATAGTGATGAACTTTTTGTTAAGTCTATTAAATCCACATCGATACAGTTACAACTTTTGGAAATTATAGTTGATGTTGCCCTAGTGAACACCATCTCTTCCACAGGTTTGTTTTCATCATATTATACGAAGGGGTAATGAAGCAGCCGATCGACTTGCTAAATTAGGAGTCACAATGAATGTTGTTGATTTTGTTGCTTTGTATTGACTGAACTGTACTCGAATCTTCTTTCTTTCAATTTTGTTTCTTTCTCTCCAGGTGCTATATATGGTCTTATGGTGGTCTTGATATGCTTGGTTTATGTAATGCATCATGTTTTCTTTGACTTTTCAGTTGAATAAAAAGGAGCAGAGCAAATTCCTAGCTTAGCAAGAAATCATTAAATGGCAGAAGTAGATATAGTGTACATAAATTAAAAGAAAATGGTTGGTACGAGCCAAAATTAAGCTCGAAAAGACGTGCTATGCATACTGGCTAACATGGTATTCGATAAGAATGGCTTGGGAAAATGAAAGGAGAATATAGTATAGAAATAAAAGTACGTAAAGAAGTATGCCATAACCCGCAAAGTCTTGGTGGATTCATGCTAGTGAATACATGGATCGTTGGAATGGCAACAACTATATATATATATAGTTTAGTGAATATGTTGTTTTTGTTTGATCTTGAGGCTTACGTATATAGGGGGTTTGAATTTATTAAAAAAAGGAAAAAACATGAAAAATGAGGAGATGATAAAGAAACCTGTCTGTCTTAATTAAAATGCTTAATATTATAATATACAGATGAGTACATGCATTAGTTAGAAGAGAGAAGGATTGGAAATTAATATCATAAAGAGAAAGAATTCTTTGCAAGACTTGGAAAATGACCATTCCTTTGTCTTATCAGTGCATGCATAAATGTAGAGTTTTTGGCTGCCACATGTGTCTTTTTTTTTTATCTGGGTCCCCTTTTCTTCTATATAAAAATCAATCATATATGTGTGCGTGTATACATATATATATATATATATATATATGTGTATAAAGATAGAGATAATCCTTCAGTTTTTTAGTTTTACATTGATCGGATCTTGAGGAAGAGCACTGTGTTTTTCCAGAGTCAATCAATCTTATGGTTAAAATCTGCCATGTTCTTAACAGTTAGTTTATGGGGAGCAAACTTCTTGATTCCAATATGAATCATCTTTATAAATACATATGTTGTGCTTTAGGGTTTATTTTGGAAAATAGAGAGATAGAGAATGAATATATTACTAGCAGATGATGGGATGTATAATGTAATAAAAGAAGTAAATAAACATGGGATGGCCCGTGAGAGAGTCAAGCTTAGGCTATTTAACTGCCTCTTTATATATATATATATATTATATCATAACATGACGAAATCCAACTCCCATATATGAACAAATGCAAGGCCGGCTGCTTTCATATGCCACCAAAAACCAACAGTGACTCGCCCACCTTTTTCTTCTTTTCTTTAATAAATATTATAAACCCTTCAAATCTCTCTCTGTGATTTCTTGATTTGAGAAGAGATAGATTAATGGGGAACCAAGAAAGGAATTATTAAAGCCCTTTTTGTACCTAATAGAAAAGGTTGTTCTTGCTTTTTTTTTTTTTTTGGTGGGGGGCATATATAGAATCACTGGTGATGTGATTCTAAAACTGAAAAAGGTCTGATTTTGATGATGGAAAGAGTTGGTGTAGTCTCTTTTGCCTAAATTTGACTTGGAACTAAGTTTTTATTTCTGTTTTTGGGGATAAGAGTTTATATTATTAATTCTTCTGATCAATCCTTGTTATCTCTTTTCCTGCTTGAATAAAAATCCCTGGATTGTAAAGCTGAACTGTCTATTTTTGCATAGATTCATTTGCAGAATTTTCTTTCTTATACCCTCTCTTGCTTGTTGTTTCCTTGTGTATATATATATATATATATATATATATATATCCCCACTGTATTGATTCGTTTCCCAATGCTAATGTACCCACTGCTAGTCTGGTCTTTTTCTATCTTCCTGGTTTTTTCAGACTTCTGATTTCCCATTTTCATTTTTCCTTTTTGCTCTATTTTTGTAGCCCCTTTTCCTCTCCATCTCCAGCAATCTTTGTCTCTCTCTCTTCTCATCTCCGTCTTTCTTTAATCCTAATTTTCCTTCTTTCTCTCTTTGTCCATATGATGCAATTCAATGAAACCCCACCACAGTTTCTCCACCAAATCAGTCCATTTTCGAACTCCACTATGAACAAAAACCAAACCCATCAAAGGACTCGTCCATGGCCTGGATTTCCAACACCGAAAGCCTTAGGTAATGATTTCGGCGACGCAAATTGCATGGAACAGCTCTTAGTTCATTGCGCAAATGCTATAGAAAGTAATGATGCAACTTTAGCACAACAAATCCTTTGGGTTCTTAACAATATTGCACCTCCAGATGGCGACTCCAATCAACGATTAACATGTGCTTTTCTTAGAGCTCTCATTGCACGTGCTGCCAAAAGTGGTACTTGTAAACTTCTTGCTGCCATGGCTAACGCTCACTGTACTCTTGCCATTGATTCTCATAAATTCTCCGTCATTGAGCTCGCTAGCTTTGTCGACTTAACCCCCTGGCATCGCTTCGGTTTTACGGCTGCTAATGCTGCTATACTTGAAGCCATTGAAGGGTTTTCCGTCGTTCATATAGTGGATTTAAGCTTGACCCACTGCATGCAAATCCCTACTCTTATAGATGCCATTGCCAGTCGTTTCAAGGTAACGCCATTGATTAAACTCACAGTTGCTGGTTCAACAGATGAGATACCAATACCACCTATGCTTGATCTTTCTTATGAGGAATTAGGGTCTAAGTTGATAAATTTCGCTAGGTCTCGCAATATAAGCTTGGAATTTAGAGTTATTGCTTCTAGTTACACAGATGGATTCGCTTCTTTAATCGAACAGCTTCGAGTGCAGAATCTAGTTTACACAGAAACTGGAGAGGCACTTGTTATTAACTGTCATATGTTGCTTCATTACATTCCTGAAGAAACCATTTCAGGTATTCATAATACCACCGACTCATCAAATCCTTACTCCTTCGAGTCTTCTTCTACCTCTTCGATGACTTCTCTCCGAACCATGTTTCTTAAATCACTTAGGATTTTAGACCCAACAGTAGTTGTATTAGTAGATGAAGATGCAGATTTAACAGCAAATAACCTAGTGTGTAGATTAAGATCAGCTTTCAATTATCTATGGATACCTTATGATACAGTGGACACATTTCTTCCAAGAGGAAGCAAGCAAAGACAATGGTACGAAGCTGATATATGTTGGAAGATTGAAAATGTAATAGCCCACGAAGGTCTGCAAAGAGTAGAGAGGATTGAGCCAAAAAACAGGTGGGTTCAGAGGATGAAGATCGCGAATTTTCGAAGCATTTCTTTCGGGGAAGAAGCTGTATCTGAAGTTAAGACCATGCTTAGCGAACATGCAGCCGGTTGGGGATTGAAGAAGGAAGAAGAAGATCATCTTGTACTTACTTGGAAAGGACATAATGTTGTATTTGCTACTGCATGGAGATCTACTTGATCCTAAAATCCCTTTTTCTCTTCTTTTAATTTCCTACTTCTATTCGACCATAATTAATATTAACTTGATCATGTTATTTTCCTTTTGTGCTTGCTTGAGGCTAGTCTGTAATCTTCTTTGGCAATGAGTAGTTTCTTTTCAGCTGTTTATGCTCATCATTAAACGTATCAAAATTAGATTCATTCTAAAGACACTTCATACTTCTTTAGATAGTTCTTAATTGTGCTTCTTTTGCACCCTAAATTAATCAGCAGGTTTCCATATAAATCAATCCAGGTTGATATATATATAAATGATATCTACAATGCTCAAATTGATGGATTTTCAGACCAGGATTAGTATTTATACACACTTGCATACATTTCAAAGAACATGCACCAAACTAAATATTTGTTAATTTTATATAAATATTTATTCCAGATGAAACTCGTAGATATTTCTTATAGAAAATTCAGGAATTAAATTGTTTTATACCCCATAAAAAAAAGCCATGTACGAATTAAATTTGTCCATAAATTAGGATAAGTTCATCAGCCTTAATATCTTAGGGCTTTTTCCGATTTCATGTTCCTTCACGTGGTGACATGAACAGGGCTGTCTACGTTTCAGTTCTAACCGAAAACTTGAGTTTAATGTTAGAATTTTATTTCATTTAACAAAAATTAAAATTTTAGTTCAAAAATTAAAATAATAAAATTAAATAAAATTAATATTTAAATTGATTTGATTTATAAATATTAAAATTGATAAAAATATTATTTTATTTTATTTTATTTTAAAATTTTGCTTTTAATATAGTGGACCCAGAAAGCAAAACTTGTGATTTGGTTACAAATGATTTTAAATTAATTTATAAATATGTCATATTTATGATTTAAAGTTAGCCATATATTTGGACATAAAAAATATAGGATATTCATACATTAATAATATAATAATATATGTTAATTTTTATTAAATATTAAATATATATATATTAGTTTTATTTTAATTAATGCATAATTATCATTAATTGTTGTTAGTATATAAATAATAATCAATATATAGTTCATATTTAATGAGAATCAATGCATATTATTAATAGATTTATAATCTTAGATGATAAACTTAATTCATAAAGGTCAAGATTAATTATTTGGATCGCTCTCGGTGTAAAATGTGAAGAATTGTAAGAATCTGTATCCAAGATGGGCAGTTTTCTCCTTCACCTGATACTACAATGAAACTTTGTGAATAAAAATATTACATTTATATCATTTCTGTGAAGGTAGACATACATTTTTATTTTTATTCTGCTGTTAAAGCTCAGTTGCTTCCATGTATCATGAAATCGCGTCGCGGCGCCTCAGATTGTCATGAACATTGTACATTTTTCTGCACTCGGTGTGATAGTAACAGTTTCTCTTAATGACAAGCAATGGAGCTTCAACATTGACTATTTTATGATATTGGGTAAGATATAATCAAGGAAGCATTCAACTCCAAAATTTAGCTATTAAATGAGTTTCCGGGGATGGTTTCATATATTTAATAATATCCGCAGTTGCATGCTTTTCTCCTGTTTTCCTTTCATTTGGCGGGCATGCAGCAGTATCATGAATCATGAAGGGAATGTATGCCCCTCAATCACAAGTTCGCGTAAAAGAGAGAACATTTATCGGCTAGAATGCTGGTAAATTTCCATCGAGATTTGACATTTTTCTAACCCTGAAAGCAGGTATCATTCTTAAACATTCAGCAACTTGTTTACTGCCATTCGTGGTCAATGTCGCCTACAAAATTGAATTTCTAATCATACCGATTCTGCAACAGGTAGCCATCAATGAAGGGTTTCTGCTCTATAGTTACTAGTCATTTCTATGGAGATTACAGAAACCGATATTAATTAGACTGGTACGGCCACGTTCTGTTAACTTAATAATTGTATGGCATTTCATTTTTCCTCACTTTTGACAAGTAAATGCACGTTCTTAAGCAGTTTCTTTATTCACTTATGAATGATTTGTGAGGCTTGTAGTTGAAAAGAAATTATCTTGTGGAATTATTAATTTACATCAATATCTTAAATAAAATAAAAAATTAATAATATAATAATATTTACATAAAAAGTAACAATAATAAGATGAATTTTGATTTGTAATTCAAAGGGTTAAAAGTGTCATGTTCTAACTTAATTCTCTTCCTCTTTACTTATACGATACTCGTATTGGATGTTACCTCAACAAGTCAACCTATCTGTTAACTTGACATAAAAAATGGTTAGCTTCTAAGTCAAGATTGATGCTATGCTGAAACACGCATATACAAACACATCACAACCACAGACAATAAAAATAACAGCACAATCATAATCACAAGCATTACATAGGTATTATTTGTTAGAGTGTTGACGAACACTGTCACACCCATATCAGGTGCAACATGCTCTCGTAACATAATTAATAACCACTTAAGAAAGGAAATCATTAATTACATTACAAGGGATACATAATTTTTTTTTTACTATCTAATATCTATTTGATTATATTTGCATATATGCTTGAGTACTTTGGCAATCTATAAACATTAATTACGTTTCATACATAATTTAATATTCACCATCCATACATGTTTATGTTATTATACATCATTATCATATTCACAAAAACAAGTTATAATGATTTCATATAAGTATACATTGCAAACATACCACAATAAGTATTACTGTCAAATGAGTAATGAAATATGCTACATAACGAGAAACAACATCTCAGAGTATGTTATGAAAGTCTAGACTGCATTTAGGATAGAGCTTTACGAAAGACCCGACCTTAGTCAAATGTAGATCAACTATCCTTGTTGCTCCCCGATTGAACTAGGTCCTGTGTTCATCAAATGACAAACGCTGAATATATAACTCAGTGGTGCTATAAAAATGAGCAAATGACATTAACACGTATGAAAAATAGTATCAACGACAAATCACAGTAATTGGTAATAAGCAGTGCAACTGTATCATATAATGTCATTTTACATCACTCATTAGCTAATAAAAGCAACGTATATTGCATAAAGTAATATTCATAAATTACTATTCATGAGTTACTATTCACCATGTACCTGCAGATAATCATTAACTTCTGTATTTATGACATGTGTAAATGATAATGTATGTTTGTGAGAATGCAACCATATTGTGCACTCTTCCTCTAACTCTTTATAACATTTTATCACATTCTGTAATATTACGCAATTCCTTTTTTGTACTGGGTCCCTCTAGGTACCGGTACTCATCTTCTGAAGGAGGCCATTCATCAATATAACTGTAGGGTTCTATGAACCTCATCTCCTGTAGGAGAGCCATTGTATCTGTGTGATTCCTTGAAGGAATCCATTAACTATGTGACCTAGTACTTTTTTTTTTCTATAACATCTCTTTTCCTTGCTTTTATCCACCTTATACCTTGTCTGTAATGTCATGAACATCTTTGCATGCTTGAATGTATGGATGTTTCATGACATGATGCATTAATGATCATACTGTATCATTCATAACATAAACTCATTACTTTGCTATCCCAAGCAGTCAAATGAATTATATCATTTAAGGACCATATACGGGTTCATAATAGGAATAGCACAAACATTTAAACATATGACCATCAGTTCAAGATCTTAAATAAGGTCATGAAAAGGAAAGCACAAACCTGCTACCGATTTGCCCTTATCTGTAACTTGGGCGGAAATATGGAATTTGTTATCGGAACCTGCAACATTTCAATTTCATATCCACTTAGGAATCATATTCATATTTTTCAAACAATTATCATGCTTAGAAAGCATCCAAGTATTATTCCATAGCATTCTCTTTCAAAGCATTTCATGTATAACATTCCAATGATAAAAACATACATAAGTCATACTTAAGTGTATTGATATGTAAATGATACATTGGACAAGTACTTAAAAAGTTTAGAATTGTTTATATAGATACACTATTCATTTAGTAAATTACTATTCATTTGGTAAGTTAGTATTCATTTGGTCATTTGGTCATTTTATAAAATGAAATGCTTAATTGTTTTATATATTTATTTTATAATATGTGCTTCTTTAATGTCCTTTAATAGAAGTATAAGATCATGCATTTAAGGATTTAAAATAAAATTTCATAATAAATTACTTTAGTATAAAAGTATGTATGCATTTTAAGTTCACACATATTCTGCCTTATAGAATAGTTCTCATTATACAAGTATTTTGACTAAGAAAATGACCTTCAAATTGAGTGATTCTTGCACCATTCAAAACTAGACTCAAATATCTTTTCAACGATATATTATATGCTCAAAAATTTAATCGTTAAGACCTCCAAACATCAATTTAACAAATGCCTATCAATTCTGCCAAATTTCTGCTCAACTATGATATCCTAAATGACATGGCATTTTGGACCAAGCAAATGACTTCAGAAATTTTTAAAATTAGTATCATTAGAAATTATATTCAAAGAGCTTTCCAACAGTATATTATGCATTCCATAATTCTAAGGGTAAGGTAGTCAAAACATAATTACCGTAAACCCCTAACTCTGCCTCTTTTACAATTTCAGTTTCGACAGCTTATGTGTACCTCATTTATATACCACATTCATTGTATTCAATCACCTTAAAACCTTACCGTATTTCACATACAACTATCTTAACATGTTATAAACAATACCAAATCAAATTTTTCAATGTTCATACATTAAATTATCACATTAAGCAATCATTGACACAAGCACACACATGTTGTCCTCTAAGTATCACAATGCATAACTTTTACAATTCTAATCCAATTGCCTTAAAACTTTGTTTCCTTTATTCTAACACCATAATTCTTCATTTTCATATACAATATGATGATTTAATGCATTAGACCAAAAATTGACAGCCAAATACACAAATGCATATTTTTGGACACCAACCATTTTTCATACAATTCATACATTCCAATCCACTTTGCATGCATATTTCTTCATCTTCATCATAATTACTCACTTAATTTACATCACACACACATTATACAACATTATAAGAGTTCTTTCAACATAGGTCCTCTAAGGTTTTTGATCACATCAATTCCATACATGAATTTATTGAAAAATTGCATCAAACATGCTAAATCAAGTGTGCTTAACAACATTCCATCATCAATTTCATAAAATCCATGCATAATCTCCATGATCTAATTTTCCAGAAGCTAAAAACTCAAATTCCAGCAATCTTCAGTAAGAAATAAAAACATATATAAGAAGAACTAAGTGAAAACAACTTCAAAAACATAAAATTCATTCAAAATTACCTTAGGAACGATTAATCTTTAACTTAGAAGATGAAAAGAAGGAAAAAGAAAGAAGAATTTGAAGAATGGAGAGTGGAAGGTCTGCCATGCGGGAATTAGGTTTACTAATTACCAATTTATTTATTTTTTTATTAATTAAATCAAAGTCAAGGCAGGGTCCAATCAAATTGTGACACTTGTCACCATTCCATTGGTTCCTTCCTTTTAATTTCTCTTAATTATTGTCGTATATCTTTTTATTAATATTTTCATATCATACATAATATAACATAAATACATACATTAATATACGTCCATAAATACCTTTGATTTTCTAAAATACCCCTCTTTTTCTATGAAATTACCAAAATACCTTTACTTTCAACCTAAGTTATTTTGAACTCTAATTTCTTTTATGACTTCTAATATACATTCTAACATATACTTTCACATAAAATGACATGTTTAACATATCAAAACATTACATTCCCTTTATGCTTCCATTTTAAAAGATCATTTAAGGCATGTTTCATAAATCATTTAAATTGCACATAATAAGGCATGAACATTGCACTTTCATCACTTTAATCATTCGAATTTATGCGTAAAATGCAAACATATAAGAATACTATGAATGTAGATGTGACAAACACGATGAGATATGAGGATTGAATTTGAATATGATTACTTATCTTATTTAATAGGAAGAATTAACACATAAATCTGATTCTTACATGTCTCGCATGTAGGCAAAAGGATAATCCTATATAAACTAATATAAAAGATAGGCCTGTCTTGTGATTAGCTTCTAGAATGACACTGAAGGTTGACTAAACACTCCTCTTATTAAAGAGCATAGTACAATTGGACCCGATAAGATGAGATATCAAAATATTTCCCTCATTATACCTTATAATTATATAAACAAATAATAAATAGTAAATCACTATTTTACCTCTTATGAATATAAAAAAATTCTAATGAATACAAAAAAACCTCCAACCTTGACAAAAAATACAAGATTACAAAGCAAGATATCAAAGGTTTGAATCTTTCTTTACTTACTAGCAATCATTAAAAAAAATTCTTTCATTCTAATCTAATAATCTTCAACTTGCTCATATCAATGATTTTTTATCAAACAAACCCTATCAAATTCACCTATACAAACATTAGAAATGATGAAAGCTATAATTATACTAATAAAAATCTTAATCATCTATTATTTTTGTGCTAAGTCAGTCTTCCAAGAGATTGAATACTAAGCTTTAGTTCTATGTATAATTTTTCACATATATATATAATATATGTAGGTGTGCCAATCTTCACCACATGAAATTTCCTCGGTGAAGTTGGTCCACCGTTGGACATACATCACTTGTAAAGCGTAGTCAACAAGCTCGTGTGCCAGAATTTCGAATTGTACTACTATTTAAAGAGAGGGAGTGATGCTTCGTGCTGCCCTCAACTACTTGCTTGGTTTCAAAGTTCTCATTATTATTAGATTGTGATGTTTCTTTAATACTAACAAACCATAAATAAGTCGAAAATGACGTGATATATTATAAATCAATTAAATGCATAAATTTGAATTATCTTATGCAAATTTAAAATGATATCGACAAGTATTCTTAATCGTCCCAGCTGTCTATTATTGTGTAGCGATTAATCATATCTTAATGGGACATCTTACTGTATATTGTAGATAAGCTTGCCAGCAACACCATTGATGGGAACTGCCTGCACACAACCTCACATGCTCAAGAGACGGTCGACACTCTAGTATTGTACCCATTACCATGTGCTGCTTTCAATTACTCGGTTTTATTTTTATATAAAACAAGATATCTTTTATATTTTTCTCTATCGATTAATATAAATACGAGGAGTCAAACCTACAATAGAGAGCTCATGCCAGAGGAAACACACTAGAAAAAGAGATTTAATTGCGGCATTCTCCGCTTAGATCCAAAACAGTCACATCATTTATTCCAAGTAGTTTCCCTTCTTGGTTTTGATTACAATTATCATCAACCCTTAGGAAGATTATTGAACCTTAATTACAACATAAAATCCCCTTCTTCCCCCTTCCTTCGTGGTGTGTTAAGAGTGAACAAAATCTGAAATTACTAATTTTTCAAAAAAAAAATTGACAAATTTTTCTTTTAATTTAACACGCCACAATCTCGACGGATATTCCCATTTCGACCGGTTTTGACTCCGACCCGGCCGAGCTTGGTGATGGCAGCGACAAAGGCATTTTGAAAGGCCTGAGAGTTTGCAGCCCATGCATTGACAGTGGGTCTGGACCTTGGGTCAGTGAAGAGAATCTGGTCAGACGTGAATAGGCCTTTTCCTTGCTGGAGATTTTGGAAATAGACATTGTCGAATTTATTGGGAGTGTTCGGATCCATGTTGATGGCTATCCTGGGGTCCACATTTCTTGGGCACATTTGCTGCAGCTGAGTTGCGTAGCCCCCGTTGAGTGTAGGGTCTACTGCGGTTTGAGGGCTGAAATTGTATATTCTGTTGGCGAACTTGCTGCAGTGGGAGAATCCAAGGGTGTGTGCCGCTGCATAGAATTGAAACACATAAACAGGACTTTCTAATCATTGATCAGACCGTTGGTGTTTGACCACCACAGTGCATACACATGTATCATGATGCTGTTTAGCCTCGCATATGTATCTCATTTCATAGAGTTATCATCATTTCTCGAGTTAAGTTTAACCAATCTACATTATCAATAATATCCGTCTTCCGTTACGAGCCACAGTCAATGGACCAATTAATATTTTCAATAATGGCATGCTGACTTTTGGGCTAACCTCCAAACTACGTAACAGACGAATATAACGGCTAAAATTTGCTGAGAAATTGTACCTGAAAGAGCAATCATGTCGGTTTGAGATAGCCCATGAGAAGCAAACAAAGAATTAAGCTGATTCAGATTAAAAGTTGGCTGAGGAAGTTTTCCATTAACGCTAGCAGCAGTTGAACTTAGGCCATCCAATCTTCCTAATTCCACAGCATATGAAGGTCCACCTGACTGCATCATTATCACCATTTACACCCATTATTAAAGGTGCTTAATGATTTACTAACCATAATCAACTGCTCTTGATTAATTGCGTCATTTATTTATAGCTAACTGCTGATCATGGACTAAGAAATGTAAAACCTGGAATTTGATGTCAGAACATTGTACTGACCAGAGCAATGACATCTCTTGTTGCCATCGCTAGAATATCTGCACATGAAACTTTGTTCTGGCAACTGGGTATCGCATCCACTGCAGCTTTAGCTTTAATCACGGTGTCAAATCCATCTCCGGCCAACGATAAGTTATCAGGATGGTCTTTCTCTGCTTTGTTGTTTGGAGTTGATGCAACTACAACTGAAGCATCACATCCCTATGCATTCAAACATAAGAAAAAGAAAAAGAAAAGAAAAACCCGTAAATAACATGTCATTCTAGCATCTTTTTCTTAAAGGTAAAATGGATGAACAAAGAAAAGATGAGTAACCTGGACGAAGCAATCATGGAAGAAGAGACGGACGGTAGCAGGAACAGTGACGAAAGTCTGTTGAAATTTCTTTTGAACTACACCTCTAACTATACTTTCTACATTGGGGCAAATATTAGCATAATAATTCTGTTTCAGCTGAGCTGATACGGTATTAGAGAAGAGAAACAAGCAGATAGAAAATGAAACTACAAGAATAAGATCAAATCGACGCCGACCCATCACCATCATCATCATCATCACAAAAAGAACCGATTCAATATCTATAAACTATATATGATGATATGATGAGCGAGTGTATACATACATATATATATATGTATATAAGGGAAGTGGGTGGCCATATGAATGATTAAATATAATGTAAATGGAAATATAAGCCAGTTGGATTAGAATCTCTCTCTGTCTCTCTCTGTCTCTCTCTCTCTCTCTTGACAGCAAGGAAAGTTGCATTATTATTTTAAAGAGAAGAAGAGATGTTGAGGTTGAAAGAGACATATTGATGAGATGGCCGCCTTTGTTTTCTTGCATCACTACAACCATCTCTCCTCTTTTCCTTGTCCAAAATGGTTTAAGATCAAGGAGATTTTTGAACATTTTCCTGATTTTTCCCTTTTCCAATCTTCTACAAACGTGGTCCAAAGTAAATAAGAGAGGCCTAAACAAAGAGGGCGATAGAGCTGACTAGGAAGAACGTAGCATGCACGTTAAGGCTGCTTCCTGTAGGCTTCTGTGACTAAAAACAGTGCTTATTTAAACCGGTGCTTTCCATGTTCTCCATCTTATCATGCTAAGGCTTCAATAAGTTCCATGATTTAACGTGTCGAAGACATTGCTAATATGTAAAATATCGTACAGAGAAGGTGCACCTAAAACTTGGTTCCAAAAAAAAAAAAAAAAGGTGCACCTAAAAATGGGACATAGCCATTGAGAAAGGAAATCATTGCATATACTGGTTTAACTCCATGATTGGGAAAATGGTACCAGCAGAATACAGGCCATGACACGTGGCACTGCAATGCTTTAAGGTCACATTAATTATTAAAGTCTTTTTTTTTTACCATAATCATTAAAGTTTGATATATTACCATAAAGCTTTTTTCTTATTGTTTGTTTCATAAAATTAATTATTCGATCAACACCATTTAACAATAACTAAAAACTGTTAAATAAGAAAATAATATTATAGGCATTAAATATAAATTATTTTTAAATTATATTTAATAATTTAAACTTTTAGATTAAATAATTTTTTCATATATACTTTATATTTAATTAAAAACAAACAAATTAATAAAACTCAACTCCATGGATAATGCATCCTTACATTCGTCGTTTAGATATATCCGAATGCAACAAGACAAACATCAAGTTCTCCAACAAACCAATTCCTATAGAGGAGACAATTAACAAAAATATAAATTTTATATAATAAATATTTAATAAATTTATATTAAAATTTTATTAATCTTATATTTGATATTTATTAAATTTCGTTAAAATATTAAATTTGTTATTCTTATAAATTTTGTTTTATTTTATTCAAAATTTGCCAACAAAATATTAGAACTTTTTTTTGTTTTAAAAAAAATGTCTCGATCAAATGGGTGCTTTGGAGTGAATAGAATTTTATCAGCTTAAACACCTTTGAACTGTTTAATAGAGACATAATAAGTATTTCCAAAACATCACATTTATAATATATACTTTATTGAAATAGTTCTTTTCCTAATTTATTCGGGTTCCAAATAATATTCCTTATAAAAAATGCTGATAGTATATTTTTGCCACTAATCATTATTATTATTTTATTAATTTTAAAGAGGTATTATTTAAAATTTTATTATAATTTCATTTTAATTCATGATAAGTAATCACTATTTTATTATAAATCTATATTTTCAAAATTCAACTTTAAAAGTTATATTTTTAAAAATTTTGATTTCTAATATGATTAAAAAAATTTATACAACTCATTTAAATATTGAAAATAACAAATTAATATCATGAGTATATTAGAGCAAATTATATTTTATAATTAAATGAAAAATACGATATAATTAATAATCTATAAATTGTGAAGAGAAAAGTAAAAATTACAAAGAATTACAATATTTTGAAAAATAAAATTAAAGAAAAAAAAAGAGAGAAAACCCTTTTGAAGGAGAATGGAGAGTTTCAACTTTCCCTATTAGGAGAAGTGCTTGGCATGCATAGTGTATATAATATGTATTGATATCTTTTTGAGGAATAATTAACCGTGGAAAGAGATTATAATAATTAAACTATAAATTATATAATACATATATGAAAACATTGGATTATCATATGATATATGATTGCCAGTTGCTTGGCTACGTACGTAATCTTTTATGACTCTTGTAATAATTTATTATTATTATTATTATTTGATAATTAGACTTTTCTAAAACATGGGTACAGCTTATTGCAGTAGACTTTCTAGGTGTGAAATGTTGGTTCCTTGACTGGACCATTGCTACAGCACAGCTTGGTTTTACTCTTTTCTTTTTCTAAAGTTAAATATATGATCTAATCATTATAAATAATTATTTTTATAAAAAGGATCAAATTATATTGAGTTGATAGAGTTTTTCAAAAAAAAAGATAATTTTTTTTATTAATAATATATCAAACATGATTTTTTTTTTTGAATTAATTATGTTATTTATAAATTTAGGAAGAATTACAATAAAAAATAACGAGAAAGAATCTACGAATAAAGATACCCATATAGAAGGCATAGCTCAAAAAATTATATAGTTAATTACAGTGTCAATCTTTGAAAGACAAGAAAATGGATTATAGATCGTTCGATGGACGATTAGTTTTAAACAAGCAAAATCAAATATATAATTTTAAGCTAAATATATTAAATTCTTGAAAGAGCCATAAAACGAATTTGATATTAATAATATGTTGGATGCAATTTAAATGCAAAACACATTTAAAAGAATTAAATGATTTGATCCATACAGTACTATACAACATATAACTTGGTTACAGTAAAGTTATGAATCGAAGAGTTCTGGTTCGTTACGGTTTCTGAAGCATGTGGGGTTTTGAAAGTTCTTCATCTTGAAGCTATGCTTATTGTAACAATTTTTGAATTTTCAAATATAACATTTTAAAATAATATATTTTTTATCTGAAAATAAAAGGTTGATAAAATTATTGATTTTAAAAATTATCGATTTTATTTCGTAAAACAGAAGAGTTATGTGAATTCTTTTTTAATTTTCAAATAAATAAATAAATAAATATAAATATATTCAGCTTAATTAGCTCTTAAAATCCTATGTTGGGTGTGGCGGCCTATTACGTAATTAAGACCATCGAAGCCAATAATTGTTGACAGAGACTTATTCTATAATGCCAAGCAGAATTAGACACAAGGGATAAAATGATAATTATAAACCGGTTTTATATTAATTTTTATTGTCTTTTCAATCAATTATAATTATAATTATAATTATCTTTAACTTAAATTATGAATTGCCAATTTTAATAAAAATAGTTAGTAAGTAACGGGTCACATCTTCCTTAAGAAAATACTAGCATTTTCCACATATAATCTTCAATAATCTTTCTACAATTATTCATTTATCAAAATAAAAATTATAATATATTTGGTTAATGGGCATTAATCCGAGTCATTTTTTTAATTATCTTAGTACGAGAAAATTTTAAATTTTGAAAAATATAATTTTTTTCGAAACGTATCGATAAAAATAACATTTTTAAAAGTTTAATATAAGGTTATTTCAAGTTTCAGGAAGATTCATTTTAAATTTAATATAATTTTATTATAATTTTATTATAATAAATTGTTATTTTATAAAATTTCAAAATCATTTGATATGATTGAAAAAATTGAAGAACATTTTAGAATCAATGATTATCTAATAGAAATTGTTATTAAAAAAAATGATTAATGCAATACCTTATTTTGTATTATTTATGTGTATGATTGGTTGGCATGTGAGTTATCCTTGGCATATTCAGCTTTTTAATTAGATGCTTAATCTCATCATTGACATAATGACGAAGAAGTCTAATTGTAATTAAGCAGCAGATTAGCCACTTATATTTAAATTTAATTAAGGATGGATAGGAGATCAGCTACAATATCAAATATATACATAGAACTCATATTTGGAATAATCCTAAGCAACAACTTCTATATTATTGCCATTATATAGAAGATGAGATATGCCCCATAAAATTTTTATTTTACGGTTTTTGTAATATTCGTATCTAAATTTAAAAATATATGTTATTTATTATCTATTTATTGCATATTAAATGGATTTACATATATTCATAATAATTTATTTGATATTAAATAAATATTTGTTTTTTATATATACACTTTTATTCGTATTTATATTTTATTAGATCGTGAATTAAGTCTACCTATAATAAATATATTGATTTAACTCATAATATTAGAAATAATTGTTAAAAATTATGTCATTTATAAATTATAACTACTAAAAGTTATATCCTTTATAAATGATTATATCATTTAATTAAATATATACAAATATATAAATTAATTAGATTATTATAATATAATAAAATTGTTTCAAACATTATTTGAAAAGAAGAGAAATTTATTTTATGGACAGTGAGTAATTTTTGTATTATGATTTTATTTTATAATTAGATGATTAATTTTAAAGATCTGAATTTACTTATATAATTAAATACTATTAAAAAATTAATTTCTAACATATTCAAAATAAAAAAAATCTAATTTTTTTTTTAATTTAATGGATCTTAATTACGATAATACGAATCAAATCATATTAAAACTACCGTCCAATGTCCTCATTTAGTAAATAGAGAAATGAGTGGGTGTGGGTGTTAACATTACAATGAAGACATTAAGAGAATAGAGCAAATCAAGAAGAAGGCTGATATGTCATGTAATTTGTTCCACTAAGTACATGCAATATGGACCCAAAAACCACACCCTCTTTTTGAAGCTTAGGACAATGAATTATGCTGAGTGGTTCTTATGTCACTATCAACTTTCTTAAAAAAAAGGGAGCATCCCTTTGTAAAACCCTTCAATGGTTGCTCTAATGGCAAAGTGTGGCTCTCAAGCTTTTCCTCTAATTGCGTTTTTGTACATGAATCACCCTTTGTCTTCACATCTTATTAAATCCAACCAATCTTGAATAATCTTTATGCAGAGATAAAACCCTTTGGAACAAATATGTTAAAATTATTTTATAATTAAATGATCACTTTCATTGAATTAATTCTTATTAATTAATTTAATTGTATATTTAATGAAATATTTGTATGAATGTAATAATTTCTAAAAAGTTTAACTCAATCAAATCAAAATTAATTGAGATGGCTACAATGTTGAAAAAACCTCACAAGCTAAATTTCTTTTATTATTATTATTATTATTATTATTATTATTATTATTATTATTATATTTATCAACATCAAACATATAAAATGATAATAAAAATTAAAAATAATAAAATTTATGTGATTTAATAAATTACTTATATTTATATAAATAACTTGATTCTTTATCATATGAAAACCATAATTATCCTTTATGAGCAAAAAAAAAAAGTCTTAAAAAATAAAACTACAAACTTATCAAAATATTTTCCTAAATCCAATAAATTCAATGAATATTTATTTATATTCATTTGAATTATCACTCGACTTACATCTCTTTTGAATTATATTTCATATATTTATTTTAAATTTTTGAAATTAACCTTTAAATTTATATCTTTAAAGTTATTTTTCATTTTTTCATTTCAAAACTCTTAAAATTAATTATTCAAATTATTTTATAAAAATTTTGTATTCTCAAGGAAGAAATTGGATTGAAATATAGATATTTTTGGATTATATTCTCTCATAATTTATCATAATTATTTAAACGAGGATACTTATCCTCTTCTTGTCATTTAAAAGGCTTAGAAAACCAGGGAAGATTAGTAGAATAATCCAAGAACATGTATATATGTTGGGTTTTCAACCATAAAACCCTAAAAAAATAAAAGGAAAGATTCTTCCATGAGTTCATCTAAAATTAGTAATAGTGAATCATGTGGGTGTCAACTTGATTCTTATTCTCTGATAAACAAAAGATTGTAAGATATTAAAAAGTAAATAAATTGAATAAAATAAGATAATAATGTAAGGAAATTCACAATTTTGGTTTTAATATTAATTATCTTTTAGATATTATGTTGAGACATAATCTCTTAAAATATTTGTTTATAAATTAGAGTTTCAACTAATCACATGATTTCACATGTAGATTTTACATCTCAATTGAAAATTTTATATTTATATTTATTATAAATATATTGATTTGTAATGAATTTTATTTCCTTTAAATTTATTGTATAAATCTATAAGATAATTAAAAATAATGATAAGATCATGGTATTAAAAAGATAAAATTATGTTATGTTATGTTATTAAAGTGAAGAAATTTAATAAATAAATATAGAAGAAAATCACATAATCATGCATAAAATTTACATGTACTAGTGTGATAGAGATATAAATAATTTATTTTATAATTATATTAGATGATTTTTAAAACTTCATAAAACTAATAGTTTTTTTAAGAAAAAGTAATGATTTTTCATAATAAAAATACATTAAATATGTATATATATATATATGTATATGAACCTACGATTAAAGATCTTGAGGAAGTTGGATAGTGAACCCCAACAACGAAAGCTTAAGAATTGAAGGTTCAAGCATTTAGGCTAAGTTTATGTGGGGTCAGAACCCATTACTATTTGAATTGCAAGCCCACAAACCATTCCCTCAGGTCATTAGTTACTTCAGTACATTTAATGACATTAAAAGTAGTAGATTTTCTAATCTAATCTAATTTCAGCAAAGCCATTAAACAAAATGGAGAATTTTCTGCACACATCTGAAACGAAGCTCTTTTGAAGACATATTATATTACGAACATGTTTGAATTTAAGTCTATCAAGTGAAGAATAAAAGTGTACAGATTGTCTTATATATAATCGATTAAATAATTTTTTTTATATTTTTTTTAAAAAATTTAATTTAATTATTAACTTGCTATTTTTTTAAAACTTGATTCACTAAATCTTTTTCGTTTTTGAAAAGAAATTATTCTGTTCAACTAGATATATGTGGACAAATTGAGTTTAGTTTAAAAACTTGTTTAAATATTAGTTTGATATATTACAATGAATAACAAAAAAAAGGTCACCTTGAATCTTATTCTCCCAAATGAAGTCCATACTGTTGATGTTAAATCATGATGAATTTGCTCCTGATAAAATGGACCCTTATGCTAGAATCTTAAATTCTCTTATATATATATATGTGTGTAATAATTTCAAATTAACTTTATGGGATTTCTCAAGTATTATTAATTCATTTAGTAAATATCATGATAAATAATAAAAAAAATCAAGAACATTATATTTTATCAAAAAATTTATACCCAAATTTTATAGTTCTTGATTTGCTATTTTGATTATGATTGTATCTTCAAAAAGAAAAATTTTCATTATTTAATCAATTATAAATAAAAAAATATTTAAATTCTCGATATCATAATTCTTAATCACATATTAGTTATAAATCTTTGTTTTATCTTCACCGAATATATTTTAGAAAATACTCTTAAAAGTGAAGTTGTTGCACTGGTTGATCATTTATTGTTAAAAGGATATGTGTGGAAAAGTTTATGCGACTAACTAAGAGAAGAAGAAGGAGGAGAAGAAGATGAATGGTGACAAAGACACCCTAAAGTATAACTATAATATCTTTTACATATTAAAAAAAAAAACTACTTGGAAAATAGTGATAATTTAAGTCCACTTTGGCTAATGTCCAAAGGCATCATTATGCTTTTACATTGATTGTATTCTATGATACCCCCCCTATGTAATAAAAATTACATTTATCTAATTCATGTCCTATAAACAAAAACAAAAAAAAAACATTTAATTGGTGTTTTTGGGTTGATGTGGATGTTGATGGGTCATGACTAGATTTTTGTGATGGTCCAATGTCTCTTCGTGTGTACTCTTTGCTTATCTTACAATTTTATGAGTGGAAATTTTAATTATTTTATTGCAATCTCTTGCTTGTTTGATTATGCTTAAGATTAACATTTCAAATTAACACATAAAAAGGGATAGTAATTAATTAATTAGTATTTTTACTTTATTAAGAGTATATAATTAAAGCATTTTTGGGTTAAGATTTTTACGTAATGGAATCCTCAATTTCATATTCATATGCTTTACTTAATTCCTTCCTTCTTCATCTTCGTTGGGTTTTGTCCCCCCTTGTCAACTCTCCTCTCTTTATGTTTGATATGATTGTTGGGACATAGTTGACCCGACTCGATTAAAAAAAGGAATCGAAATTGTCCCAAGACAGGTAAAATGATCAGAATCATTATTATGAAAGTAAGTTTGTTCGCAACCAAAAATGCAAATATAAAATATAATAAAAAATCCAAAATAAAATTACATTTTTGTTTGGATAGCACCTCCAATGATAGATACATTCTTACAGTATATTGAAATATTAATTTAATAAATTACTTTTTTATTTATTAAATTTTTTATATTTTGATTATAATTAATATGAATAAGATATAATTATTATTATTATTATCTATTCAAACCTAAATTTAAATTTAATTCAATATATATATATATATATATGTAACGGTGCAAATAAGTTGAATCATTTATAAACTATTCGGAATTCGATTTGATAAAAGTTTATCTAAATTTATTTGATAAAATTTTTTTAATAAATAAATTAAACTCAAACTAGATAATATTTATCTCATTTAAAGCTATGAACAAACTCAATAAGAAGTTTATGATTAATTTGTTAATTTATGAAGAAAATTTTAATTATATTTATATAATCTATAAATTTATAATGATATAAATATATAAAAATATTTTTTAATTAATTATTAATGTAAAATCATAATATTCATTAAATATAATATTTTTATTAATATTTTTTATTAAAAATAATTTATTTTATAATTTATATTATCAAACTTGTTTAATCTTTATGATATATCAAAAAATATTGAAATACTTGATTCGAGCTTGAGCTTGTTCAATTATAAAGGTATCAAATTTGAATTAAAGTTTAACTCGACTTATTTTATTTATAGCTTTTATGTATATATATTTAATAAATTTAATTAGATATATTATTTTATTCTAATATATAATGTTAAAAATAAAAAAAATTCATATAATAACTAGATATTTAAATAAATTATTACGAATAAATAAATATATTTTACCGGATCGAAAGTTAAGAAAACTCTCCTCTACCTAACGCTTAACAAATGCTACTTTTCGGACATGTATTAAAAAAAATGCGGAATCCAGCAGTTGTAATGCGTGTGTTGAGCGCCACGTGTTTCTCCACTAAGTATAACATTCAAATAATCTCTTTCTGCAATGTTGTTAATCAAAACAATTATAAAAATTAATTAATTAAATTAAATTAAATGAAAAATCTTTAGCATTAAATGGATCCATAGAGTCCAGATTCCACCATCGATCATCATTACAATTAGGCTAAGAATAATTAAATCCAATTGATTGACTTACAATATATAAAGTTTCTTTGTCATTACTTAGTTTTGTGGAGAAGGAGATTGGTATTAATTACTTGATTAGATCCCCTGATTAATTATTTAGTAGCACCTAATAATTCATTGGACAGGGTGTTAGTGACTCTTGAGATCATCTTCCCCGTCGTTGGAAGGGTGCTTTTAAAAACTAAACCATGATATATCCACTTCTCTTATGGTTTAATTTTTAATTAATTCTAATTAATTAACATCATCATGGCTCGTAAAGGAATTTTCATGGAACCTGGAAACAGGCAAGTCTTTTGATGCAAAATTTGCTATTCTAACTCATTTTTAAAACTTGATTTAATTGTTAACTTTACCATTTAACTCATAATAATAATAATAATAATAATAATAATAAT